>APFE031065484.1:44863-59603 GCA_000404065.3 Pinus taeda
CTTTGTTTTATGAAATATTTAGGTGTTATGTAATCGTTTGACTGTTAGTGTATGCAGGTCTTAAAGTGAAGGAGGAGCTCATCCGGATCAGCAAGGCTGGACTGCTACAACAAGCGTTGGATTTAAGGTAGGATCGAACAACACTTGATTTCTCATAGAATAATGTATATTTAGAGAAGGATTGCTCTTGTTTGTCTTGTTTGTCACTAGAGAGTCTTAGACTCCTAGGGAGGTTAGGTTTGTCCGCAAAAATAACTCTTTCCACATGACACTATGGTTTCAGGTGTCAAGGTGAAAGAGACAGATCTTGTTGCTACACCTATGCTACGACACCTTGGGAAGCATCAAACAATGGGATTTTACTTTGGTAATCAGCAGGCATAACATCCAAGTTCTGTGGCAAAACAAGAGGTGCTCCTATGGTTTAGGAGATATGAGTTCATCTTCAACACCTATTTTCAGAAATTCAGTCCAAGTTTAATGTAACTGACTCTATTTTAAAGAAGATGGTTGAGCTCAATTCCCTTAATACAGGGATGAGCTAAATGTATAAATTTTATGAATTTCATAGTATAGATGTTTGGTTTTGGCAGTAGAGAGGATGCTTGGCATTATGTAAAGTTTTCCTGAATATCATTTTAATAAAGCAGTTTTCTACCCTTTGGACCTGGGATCCATTACGATATTATTGTTCAATATGTTTTTCATGTAATTCACTTACACATTATGTTTTTTCTACTTCGTTTCAGCATTATCTAAATGATATGTTAGGAATTCATCTGTAATGATGCTCCTTTCATGATGATTTTGTTGTTAGTTGTAATGGTTGTCTTAGCAGAATTCATCCTTTCCTAGATGCTCTTTTGAGCAACCTCATTATTCTCTTTCATCTAGAGTTTCTGCTATAGATCCATCCTTTGTTTGGTGCCTACAGGGCAGCCAGCTTTCTCCCCTATGCTACTCACATTCAAAATCTTTATCTGGCTGAACATGGTACTTCATTTGCCCCAAGTTTTCCGGCAGAAACTAACATAGATTCCATAGTCCAAGTCATCCTTTCTCTTTTTGTTTTGACCCAAAACAAATCCAATCAAATCCTTTGAGATACTATACCTAACCTAAAATATACATTAAATTCAGTCATCTCAAGCCATAATTGCCAATATCCTAATTGAGATTGACAAGGAGAGAGCCCTCTCCCAACCTGGTAGGGCTAGCTACCAGGTTAAGCATGGTTTGATCTTACCCTAGATCTGCCTTCCTTCAGCCTCAGGTAGATCTAGGCTCTAACACAAGTGATGCCCACTAAAGTGTTTTCCCAACATTCAACTTGGAATACGTGCCCCATGACCTTGGTATTATTTTATTTACATGGAAAATCAACCAAGGGTTGTTACATGAACCCACTTATGGTAGTTTAATTGGCCCTACAAAATAAAGGGCCCACTTTTCAAAAGGATTTATCATAACTTGTGGTTACAAATGCATTTCATCATACTATGTTGGCTTCCCCATTCTTTGATGCTTATCACAACCCCTGACATATTTCTTAATATCCATGAAGATAATTGGTTAGTAATATCTTTGTTGCCTAACTTTGTTTGCATTCCTTTTGTAAGCAAATTTTCCCCCACAAGGCTCATCATGACACACTTTAAGGTTGTCATAAATTTCATCATCCCGAACACATCATCGGATCACATGATTGGGCCTAGTTTGAAACAAGTACCCTTGGATCCAAGAGTACATACAATTGTTTCTAACAACCTTCTATCACTCTCTAGGCAACAAGTGTTGTGGGAGTTTACCTACAAATAAATAATTACAAATATTGGTAAACTAGGGTACATTAGTAGACAAGGCAAACAAATGTTCATTAGGGAAAAATATCTTCTATAGGGTTAGACTCATCTGTAATATGAAGTTGTGATAGGAAGTCAACAATGACATTCTCCTTTCCTAGTTTATCAATGATAGTGATATCAAATTCTTACAAGAGAAGAATCCACTTGGTTACTTGACCATGAGTACTAGGTTTATTAATGAGATATTAGATGGCGAAGTGATCAGTATGTACAAAGGTAGGATATCAAGTAAAATAATGATGAAAAAAATTTATGGCATGGACCACGACAAGGATTTTTTTCAGTTACAGTTTAATTTCATTCAATTGGAGTTAATTTCTTATTGATATAATAAATGGCGTATGGTTTTTATTCTTCCTTTTAACCTAATACAACCCCAATGGTTGTATCTAAGGTATCGGTATGAATATTAATAGGTAAGGAAAAGTTAGGACCTCACAAAATAGGAGCAGTGGATAATTTCTCTTTAAGGGCATTAAATTCCAATTGACATTGATCATCCCGACATGAATCTACAACTTTTTTCGAAAGATAAAATAATTGGGAAGTTACCTTTGTAAAATTTTCTATAAATACCCAATAATATCGCATATATCTCAAAAATGTGCAGACATCCTTTTGTGTGGTTAGGGTTGATAAATTAAGAATGACTTCTATTTTGGCAAGGTCCACCCTAATCCCTTAAGGAGAGATATGGCATATATCAGAATTCCCTCGGTGAGAAGCATTTGACATTTTCCATTACTAAGAGAAAGGTTTGAATCTTGACTTCGAATTAGTACCTTTTCAATATATTTTTCAAGGCTTCCTCAAAAGTTTCCCCATATATCATAAAATCGTCTATATATATCTCAACACAATCATTGGTAAGATCATAAAATGTTATGAGAAGAACCCGCTAAAAAGTTGTTAGAGAATTACATAATTTGAATCGGAGCACTTGGTAAACATAAGTTCCCCATGCACATGTGGAGGTGGTATTGTCTTGATCCTCGGGGGATAACTAGATCTAATTGTAGTTGTTGAAACCATCAAGAAAATAGAAGAATTTCTTCACTCGCAGGGTATCTAGGACTTGATCAATGAAAGGTAGGGGAAAGTAATATTTTAGGGTAGCCTTGTTCAATTCCTAATAATCAACATGTACTCACCACTTTCCATTCGTTTTAGGAATAATGACTAGGGGTGAGACTCATTTTCTATCTAAAATAGGATAAATAAAACCTACATTCAATAGATTTTGTAACTCTTCTTTGAATATGTCCCTTAGAATTGGATTCGTCCTCCTTTGAGGTTTCCTAATAGGTCAAGAATACTCTTTTGTATAAGTATGTTGGGTACACAAATTAGGAGAAATCCCCTTCATATCAATATAATCCTGGGCAAAAGCACTAGGACTTTTCTTGAGCATTTCTATCAGTTTCATTTGTTGTGATGATTTCAACCAAGCATTAATGTTCAAGTTTTTCCAAGATAAATTTCAATAGCTTTGGTTCAATTTTTTATGGAAATATTAGGTACAGTTGTTAAATCCAGTTGTTGTGCTAGTTTGATGGGTGAACGTGTCTCCTAGGATTGTTTTTCTAAAAGTTGATCTAGTGGTGAATTATTATTGGCATAGGGATGTGCTACAAAGGTAAAAATTAGATCACCCTTAGTGTGTTCTTTAAATATTAAGGACTGATCAAGGGTCGAGAGAGGTCATGTAGATTCCTCATCATTGTCTTCAAACCAAATAGAGTTCTCAGAGTCGGAGAAGGGTTTCGCAAGAGGATAAAGAGTAATATTTTTAGTAGAATTTCCATGGGAAATAGTCACACCCTCGGAACAACAACTGATATAAGAATTTGTTGACTTCATCCAAGGCCTTCCTTGGATTAATGGGTAACCTCCAAGATTATATTTTGGTTGGAGAATCATAAATTCAGTTGGATATTCCCATGCTTTATTGAAAAAACAATGTCTTCTACTACCCCTTCTGGTTTTATGGTGGACCTGTCAGCCATTTGAAGAATAGTTGGAATCAGTCAAAGACTAGGCAACTTATATTTCTCCATATTTTCCTTTTTCATGGTATTTATGGTTTCCCCTAAATCTATCAAAGTATTGATATGTGGGTATTGTTAATGTTAACAATAATGATGGGGCTTCCTATATCCTCATAATTTATTTTAAACACTTTACCCAACAACAAATCTGCAAATTTTCTAATTACATGAATTGTTTTGGGGTCTCTCTTTTTCCTTCCTGGTTTCCTTCTACAAAGTTCCCATACTTCTTTTGAATAGATAGTGGCATATTTAATATCTTGAAACAATGTACTATTTACACATAAATTTCTCAACTCTCCTAAGTAATCAAATTCAGGTTGTCTAAGAGGTTTTTTTAAACATAGTCTTTTCAGATAAGGAAAAGGATCGAGCTCATTTTGAAGAGATTGTTCTATTGCAATATCAACAGCTTTTGAAGGAATCAATTCTGGATCCAAATGGTTATCTTCTTATTGTTCTTGAATAATAGGAGAATTTTGATTTTGAATTACCTTCCCATAACAAAGATGAATATGTTTACAATCCACAGACGAAAGGTGGTAGGTAGGAAAAGGGGGTAGTTCAAAATTGTATATGGGTTAAACTACTTTATTATTCAGATTAGGAATAGGTTGAGTAGGTAGTTTATACCTCGACTGATTCTGAGAGGGTTTATGTGAAGGTAGTTGGAGCTCGTGTAGATGCACCTAAGGTGTAACTTATGGTGACATATTTCCAAAAGGGTAAGGTCTTCTCCACCTTGGGGCCCACCCCTAACTTTTCATTTGGTGGAGCCAATGTGGCCAATGTGGCCAATGCACTAGAGGGTACCATCCAAAACTTGGATTAAAATATTGGGAAGGATTGCAACTGGAAGATGTAGGTCCAAATGATCAAGGAAGCCATGGTTTCTTTTGAGCCACAAAGAAAATATGCTCGGTTTCCTAATTTCCTTATTGAAACATCTCCTTAATATTTGGTTGAGAGGGACATTCCTAAGTGGAATTCTTTTTTTCGCAAATGTTACATGTGTTGACATTGTTTAAGGGTAATTATCAAATAGGATAATTCTTATTACATTTGGAACAAAATATAACCAAGGATAGCTCACCCTCTTCATTATTCTTTTTAGCTTGTAGGGTATCTAATTGAGAGATGAGTGTGCTGAGAATATTTGTATTAAAATTATAAACTAATTTCCCCAACTCATCTTTAGTTACCCCTATCCTACTTGACTTATTAATCCTTGAGATTACATCCTGAGAAATTCTTCCATATTTCGAGTTACCTCTAGAATATCTTATACACAAGTCATATATCTCTTCATAATATAACATAGTAACATCTCATATTCCTATGAGATTTAAAGTTTCAAGATAGTCTTCTCATATTCCCTTGAGGAAAAGGATACGCAAGGTTTCTAGGTCCAAGGTATTTTTTTTGGTCCTTTGTGGATTATACTGGAATCTTTTCACACAATATACTAGGTTTTCGTCATCAATTTAGGACATCTTGAAATTTCTTCCTTAACATCTCAAACTTTACAATATTCAATATATTTCTTCAAAATTATTTTCTTCATGTCATCCCACGTTCAGATGGACTTTCCCCCAACTCCCATAAACCAACGAAGGGATGAATCCTTAACAGTTGCGGGAAATAGTTTCAACTTATGGGCATCTGTCAAATAATCACAATTATGGCAAAGAACATCGAACTCAAATAGAAAGGTATTTGGATCCACCTTTGAAAGGCCATTAAAATTTGGAAGGGTGAAAAGAGGGATGTTTCTCATTTGGAATATTGCATTCAGTTCTTGGATAGAGAACTCAAAAATAATAGGTTCATGTCACATAGTTCCATTTACCTCATTATTTCCCATATTTTCTTCCCTTGGTGTTTCAGGGTTTTGGATTTTATCAGAACCTTCAAAGCTTTCTATTTCCTCGTTCAAGGTAACCCCTTCCCTCCATGGTGTTTACCCCTCTGTATTATCTAGAAACTAGGGGACCTTTAAAGGATTTTCCTTTCCATTCTAACCTACTAGAATGTTATTTGGAGTGGCTCCTACTACACCACATTGGGTTTTAACAAATTTCTTGTTTCTAACTATGATGTTTTAATGCATGACCTAATGCAAAAAGATAGCAGGGATCTAGGTTACTGAAAGGTGTGATTAATGACCCCTTTGGTTGCTTCTATCCCTAATATATTTTATGCTAACTATGTGAGGAGTCTTGAATATTTTGGTTTCCTCCCCAACAACAATGAAAAAAATGATGGTGCACTTATATAGTTAATAATTTCGATAATGGTTTAGATTACACAGTTTATTTTAATTGTCGGACCAGAGTTGGTAAACTTGTGAGGCTCTCTATGTTGTGCACTTATATAGTTAATAATTTCCATAATGGTTTAGATTACACAGTTTATTTTAATTGTCGGACCAGAGTTGGTAAACTTGTGAGGCTCTCTATGTTGTATGCATAAGAGACAGGCCCTCACTTATTCCGATGACTTAATCGAAGTGGTACATGGTAATTTGGCATCAAATGAGAGAAACACCCCATAGAGGGAAAGAAAAATAATATAATGGCTTGATCAAACACAAAAAACAATGTTTTCTTGATCTAAATTTCTTTTATATGCACTAATATTTATTTTCAATGTTGACTAGGAGTTAACTAGTGTTTATTAGGTAAGGATAATACAACAAAATAATATATTTATTGTATCTATGGACCTCTATTTTAAGATACATCTAGTTTATTTTATCATTTTCATGACTATTACGAATACAGGAAACAATATCCCTAAGGTATCCCATCCTATCATCTAGAGTGCAAAATCACTCAACACTAGTCTCATAGAGCATTTGGAGAGCCATCCCAAGGGTGTGCTATGGAGAAGTTATTTTGGGATTTGATTAATGGTAGTTATAAGGATATTAGAGTCCAACTTAAAGTTATAAGATATTAAGTGAAACTTTCAAATACTCAAATCACTTGTCCTCTAGATGCAATTGATGAGTTTTTGGAGGCATCAGGAACATCTTCATGACTTCTTTGAGTGCAATATATGTGATCAAGTACAAGAAAAAGCTAGTAGAATAAACTACAAAACCTTAGGTGGAGTATGTTAGAAGTAACAATGAATGAAAAAGAGATATATGCCACTTGTCTCCTTGGACCTCCATAGTATATGTGTTCTCTTCTTCTCCCTCTCTTCTTTGATTTCATACTAGTGGTAGGAAATGGATTAAATTATGCATATACATATGAATTGTTAATTAGTAATATGAATGCATGATTATTAATATTCATGGTTGGTTGTAATATGCATGGTTGATCCGTAAAGCCCATACCACAAGACTTAATATCTAGACTAGTAGATTCAAAGCTCATAAAATGTATTGATTAATGGTTTTGAAATATTTGCTAGGAAGTGTTAGATAGAAGAAACTATATAACTAATATTTCTTATGCCCTTAGAAGATAGACATCACTTTCCTAAACATGGAATGACGATATAAAAAAACTAGTAGTCACAATATAACCTTGAAATATTGATATTAAATTCCATGTAATAAGGAAGTATAAGCAACTTATAACTAATCTAAAAGAGATCATGACACACTTTAATATGCTTCTTATGGCACAATCATGCGCTTAATTATGTAATAAGATAGTGTAATTATCTTGTTGATACATAGAAGAATTAATATGTATCCTAAATATTTCCCTCATGCCTAATAGTATAGACTTAAAGGCCAAGAAATGGACATTAAAAGAGGCCATTAGATATGATGCACTATATTATTACATAATAATTTAAATTCTCATAGGTAACCTAAGAAAGTAAAGAAGAAACAAGCTATTTAGGTAAGATGTATGGAAAAAATAATTGATGAATTTTAAAAAATAACATTACAATTCCCCACTAAGTACACATCAAATGAAGTGAAATTGGAAGCATTGTGTATATATCTTAAGATAGCATGCAACTACTAATTGAAGGGTAGTTAACTTATTATGAGGATGGGAATATAGAAAAATAAGCGTAGAGAGAGAATGATTTTAAGAAAAGATGAATTTTTTTTAAGTTGACCCATAATAATTAGGAGTATATATTTGATTTATAAGCACTCCATGAAGTTAACGTATAGATGAAAGGAGAATGGTAAATTTGCAAATTTGTGAATGAAAATAACTTATCATAGTCCTCATAACCATAACTAACTTGGACTGATGATATGAACCGGCTTAGATCAATATTAACTCTGGATCTACCAAGTGTCGAGAGCGATAAAATTTATTTCACTCTAAAAGAAGTTTGCATCTCAAGAGATTTGATCCCTCTCGACCCTTGGTAAATCTAAAGTTAAGATTATCTAGAATGGTTTATAAAGAAATGTCACCTCATGGTTATAGTTTTCATTTTCTTTATGTAATGCATGGATTAAGCTAAATTGGGTATTGTGAAACTGTGATATATCTCTCTTGTTCAATTTTTGTTTATTGTCTTTTACTTTTGGATATTTGTTTATGTTTTAAACTTTTTCCTTTTATTTTTTCCTACAAATTCATAAGAAAAACACACTTAGTCATTGATAAATATTAATAAACACCATAAAGACATTGAATATCACAATCACATTAATTAAAGGTGATTGATGAACATTAATATGCACCATAGAGACATAGTGCAGAGTTGCAAGTCCTGTTTTGATCCCTAATATATGGTGGATACTCCACTAGATAGTTCATCACAACATATTTGATAGTAGTATTTTTAAAATATCAAAATTTTACATTATTACGGTTTTATTAGATGTCTAAATATGTAGATTTTACTGTGAATAGTGTTGCATGCAAATAAAAATTATGCAGAAAATAGAGAATGGAAAAATAAAATCTCGCATGCACATAAGACACAAAATTTTCTCTGGTAAACCCTTTCAGGCGAAAACCCATCTTGAAGATGAGGTCGCTCCGCTCTCTTTCTCTATTTGGAAATATGGTTGTGAGTACAAAGAAGTATAACATGTGGCCCGTGGGATACTACAGTGCACAAATCCTCTATGTGTGTTCTACCTCCTATCCCTCTTGGCTATTTTTTCTGAGCCATGGAATAAATGCACTCGAAAGAATGAATGTCTCTTCCTCCTAGTGGCCCGTTTATAACATAAACCGATAGCCTACTAGCGGTTAAGTTTTAATACCTCATCTCTTAATTAGAGTTACAATATGGACTCTTCTAGAGTCTTTTACATCATAATCACGTGGCTAACACCTTTCTATAAATAATGGGGGCTGACGTGGCATCCTCCCAAATTATGGTTGTGAAAACAGGAAGGTCAACTTCTGAGTGGCATAACTTTTGCATATAGACTTTGATTGATGCTCTTCTTGCGCCATTGGAAAGATATTTGTGTTTATAATAATATGGAGAGGTGTGGCATCAAAGTTTCAAATTTTTATCCCTAAAAAATTTCATTTGATGCCTCAAAACTCTTCTGAAAGGTTTCAAACATTATTTTGTCAAATTGGTTCCCGCTGGTAAAAATGGTCCCATGAGTTGATTCCACCACTTTTTTCCACTCTAAATGCATCTATATGGATGAGAAACAATATAATGATCCAATATGGATCATTTTCATAAACATGATCACATATTTTACTCTATTAACTCATTCAATGGTTTAATTTTATTTTAATTTATTCTTATAGTCAATCCCTAGAATAGTTAATCACCAATGAGGCAAAATCTGGGTCTATCAATTACTTAGAATCACCCTTGCAGAAAATATTGCATACAGAAAGAGTCATCTGAAATGTTTCAAATGCTCATGTAACATTGTGATAGTTTTAGATGGTCATATAATAGCATGGTGGATAATTGGAAATGCCTGAATGGGAGAGTTTTGGACATAAATGATTGGTATGTGATTTTGCTTAATGTCTTCTTGCTTTGGGAGTGGAGTTTTATTAAATTTATAATTTTAGTTGTCATAACTATTTCTTAATTGTATTAGGTGAATGTGAATTAATAAATTGGTTGAGTTGATCAATGTATATGTAAACCATGCCTAGAGGGATACGAGATTTAGAGAGATTTTCATTTGATTTAAAGCTATTAAATATATATATTAAATTCGATGGATTTATTAAATGGAATTAAACGCTTGAATATTTTAAACTAGAAATTGGTTCCATTTTGATATAATTATGAATAAATCAACAATATATGGTTACCAGGTAGCATATATATTTATATAAATTATAGAAACAAAGTAAAAATGAAAAAGGAACAAATTACAATTACATAGTATGAACAGACAAAGAAGAAACCCTTGTATAATTTTGATATTCAAATTGTTTGAATGTAAGACAGGGGCATTGTTTAAATTCCATCATTATTTCATAAATTACAATATGATCTTATTTTTGAAATAAGTCTAAATTGAAATTATCATTAGAATGTTATATAACATATTCCTTTATCAATGAAATGCAAGGTTTGAGGTGTGAACATATTCATCATACTAAGTGACATATGTTCCTTTAAGGAATAATGATACATGAAATATTGTTCTTAGAATATATTTAAATCAATGCTCAAAACATAGTTAATAACCAACAAAAATAGAAAAGTATATAAACACTCACTGTGAATTTAGAAATGTAACATGCAAGTCATGCATTGCACTTAGATTTAGAAATAGAAAAGCTTATACAATGAACAACAATGATTTCATGGACATGAATTTCAGAATGCATGCAAAGTAGGGTTTAGGGTTTCAAATTATCAACTAAAGATGTATATTTAGACCATATTTCACATCCACATAGTTCACTAGCTATGAACACTATATTATTGACCCATAGAATTAGAGCATACATGTTGGGTATTATCACATCATTCTTTTCATGTAAACTATGCAAATAGATGTTAGTGCAGTGCTGCAAAAGAAGATGCCATGTGAAAAGCTACATAAATGAGATGTGGTGATAGGCTCAACAATCTATTTTGAGTGACTAGGTATATATTAGCACACTTACTAATAAAATCATTTTTTCTAAAATGGAATTTTTCATTTGAATGTTTTGGACTGGAAATTGATTCCATATTCCAGTAAGTGTTTTCATGGTTTATTGAAAATATTTCATATCTAACCTTAAATGGATCTAAATCCAGCCAAAATAAATTTATAAAGCGAGAAAAAATAAATCAAAGGTTCGCACTTACCTCCATTTTTCTTCTTGTGCGTAGTATTGAGTTGGGACAACTACTTTTCACCTCTTCATGCTCCTACTTATTCATGTTCACAGACAAATTCAACCATTGAGTGATTGAGAGATTGATTGTATGATTTATAATTAGTTATACATTTATTTTTGATGTTGAAGTCAACATTAATTTGTGTTGTTTTTTTAGTTAGTTATAATAAAGTTGACATTAAAAAATGTTGACATATAATCTTTATTACGTTACATCTAATCCTTACACATCTCCCCCATATTGAAGTGTAGAGTGCCTCTCGACGCAATGATGGTAATTTTAAAAAATTCTATACAAATTTCTCGTAACCAATTTTTTTTTTGTTACATTGAAGTTTTCACCTTGTAAATAAATGGACATTTTCCCATGTAAACTTTTTCTTAATTATTTTTGTTTTTCTTCCTCTTTAAAAGTTTTAGAGTAAACTTGTCCAACTTCTCTCGCAACAACCTTGTCATGAGCTGCAAATCTGTCATTGTGTGTTATTTTTGTTCTCCACTCCTCTGTAATGGTTTTATAGTCGACTCAAACTCCTCTTACACCTTCCTTTCTATGTTGCATAAATGTGTTGTTCTGTACTATTTTGTTCTTCGCTACCTTTGAATAATTTTATAGTTTATCCACCCAACTCTTTTTGCACCCACCTTTATATGGTGTAAATGTGTTTTTGTTATGAGTTGATTCAAATGCATTTTATATTTATTTCAAAATTTTTTATTTAGGAGGTTTTATATTTATGTATTTCAAAATTTTTGGTTTAGGAGGTTTTATATTTATGTTGAAATGGTCAGTTGTGGAGTTTAGTTCTTTTCTTAATTTAGAGGTTTTTTTTTAGTTATGTTTGGACTTGAGTTCTCGATAGGAGGTGTAGTGGGGATTGCCTTCCCTTATAATTGTTTCTAGTGGGTCTAAAGGCGTGACGAAAATTTTGTGGAGCCTCCTTTGGTAGAGGTTCAAGGAAACACATTAGAAGATAATTTTTTGGAAAAAACTACCTTGTAAAATATTGTAATTTCGTAGTCAATCTGGACCATTTTGGAAAAAAATTACCTTGAGGGCAGGAACATGTATATTAAGCCATTGAATGTGGGTGGGGAGGATCCTAATCAGTCCTCCCAACCATACAGGATAAACCAATTGACTTATAAGAATATACTTATTATGAGCTCATCTCATATGCAATAAACTGTTGAACTTTGGTGGGGAGGATCTCAATCATTCCTTCCAACCACCTAAGATAAAACCAATTGGGTTATAAGGATATACTTATTATGAGCTCAAAATGTCCAACCACCTAAGATAAAACCAATTGGCTTATAAGGATATACGTATTATGAGCTCAAAATGTCATATGAAATAATTGAATCTAGATGGGGAGGATAACAACATTTTTCCCAACTACCCAAGCTATATTCAATTGACATTGGTTTTGTATTTATTGATAGAACATCGTAATTGAGACTAATGAGACTATATGTGAGAGAGAAAAAGGATGTTGCAAAGGATGTGTAGCATGTTGTATCTCTTGTCTTCAGTAGATGGGATAAAAAGAAAGAGTGACTATTTCTTTATATATATATAGCCCAAATCAAAGAAACTATGTATATTGATATCTCTTTTTTATTGTTTTATTTCTATATTATTTTAGTTTTATTACTTTATAATTTTATTCCAAACAAAAATATTCTAAGTAAAACATCACTCATTTTTATAAATACTTCTTCGGCTCACTTTTTTTTTTTTTCATTTTAAAAGAAAACTATATTAAATGATATTTTATTAGTGTTTTTTTCAATAAAAAAACTTTCCAACTTTTCTACTTTTTAATACATACTTTATATTTATAAATTAAATTAAATGATAGGTCCATTTGTACATGTGATTAACTCTAATTTTTTCGCTGAAGCCCAGGTGAGGCATCATGATTGGCAATAGTTGTGTGAGCGCAGGCTTTGTTCCCTCAAAGTTCCAAGTTGAAATACCCTTTGGGTGAACGCAATGCAAACATATGTAACGTCCTACCAACCTACCAAAAATGTTCATTTTTCCAACTAAAATAACACATAACATTTCCAAATAGAATATTGTCTCATTATTTCCAAATAACTTAGGGTCTTACTATTATTTTCTTAAATATTTCCATAATTTCTGAATAATACATGATATTGTATTTTTAAACAAATTTAATATGCAATGTTGTTATTCAATACTTGTCTTTTATATAAAAATAATAATTAATAATATATACAATTATATATATATATATTATTATATATATATATATTATATATATATATATTAGGATATATATAAAATTATTTTTATATATTTTATATTAATATCATATTAAATATTAAATTAAAATTTATCATAAAGTTTATAACTTTTGGGAATTTGTTTAATTTCAAACTAATTGCAGGTCACATTTTTTTTTGACTGATAAAAAAAAAAACAAAAAAAAACACAAAAAAATATAACCTACCTTCGTTAGGTATAAAAATTGTTTATAATAAAATTAATTAAATATCTTATTTGAATGAGTTATGGTTTTTTGGGTTAATGGGTATTTAGTTAGTATGTCCTGTATTGTAACAAGCTATTAACAAGGTTTAATATTCATGTCAATGGAGTTAATATCATGGTTAAGATTTGTTTATATTGTCAGTATTAGTTTTAATTTAAAAAATGTTATTAAAGATTAAACTTGAATAAAATATTTATTAGAAAATTTTGATTTTGAAATGCAGTTTTTGTGTACCTTGAGCATGTAATATTGATAAGTCATGGTATTGTAACAAAGCCTAAACTAGCAATTGCACAAGATGTTGCAAAGGAAATGTCGTAAGTCAGTAGCATATGGAAAGATGGCAAACTACTAATGAATGTATCAACATGAAACCTTGAGCATATAGTCTCTTCTAGTGATTTCTTCAATATTTGGAACACATAGTTTCAACACTATGGTCATTAGAAAAAAATTATAAATAATTCAATTAGAAGAGTTGTATTAAAAATAAAATGAGAATAACCTAAAATACTATTTTTTTATAACTTCATTTCAACCTAAAATACCTAAAATATCAATCTATATAAATATCTTTTTTTGTAATACCAGAGTATTAATTTATGTTTCTCCTTGGATTCTCTAAAACTTGTGATTTAATCAAGTTGAGGAATTATTCTAATGATGGGGTGCAATCATTCAATGAACACCACAAATGTGAGACTGCATAACATGGTAACAATACCTGAGTATGGTGACTACTCAGCTCAATATTGTTGAATGCATTCACTAGTCAACACTTGTCATATTCTCAAATATTGGTCAGTACTCATGAATACATTTGTGCTAATACTCCTTATACTTGTAACATCTAATTGAATTGATGACCGAACAAATGACATAGAAGCAAAAAGACTTGCATAGAGGCAAAAAGGAAAGAAAAAGGTATCAGCGTATTAATACAGGCAAATATCCAAAGGCATAAGTTAATGAGAAATTACTATGCAATGCCTCTTTTGGTTGTCATTAAGATATGTACAAAAATAAATAATTAAAATTAA
>APFE031065487.1:0-46431 GCA_000404065.3 Pinus taeda
AAACAAACTTAAAAAGTTAAAAACAACAAAATCTTAAGAAATAGTTGCCTAAGTACATACAGTACACCTCACTTCATCAGCTTACGAGCCCCGGGTTGACATTTAAAAGTTGCAATTTAGATATCACTAAATTGACCAAACACAAAAGAAGAAAAATTTTCCCCTTTTTACCATTAGTTAGGTGAATAGGCAAGGACTAACTAGAAAGAAAGAAAGAAAAATCACATGGTTGGAGATAAATGCCATGAAGTTAGCTTTGTATTGAAATATTGTGGGAGAGAAAGATAGTGGTTTCTAATTGTAACTAGTTGGAGAGAAAAATCGATTGGATCCCAAGGAAACAAAGCAGGATGTTGCTTTAAGGGTTTAGGAGAAATAATTCTCCAAAAAATTCCTAGAACTATCTCTTTGACAAAAAGCAGTGGAGCTCGAGGGTAGCTGGTTGAGAAAACTAGCTTATGGCTGGGAGGACCATGATACCTCTTTACACATTCCCAAGAACATAATAGATAAGTATCTTTTTTGGGTTAAAGTTATTATTGAATGGTTATTATAGAGAGTAGAATAGACAATGAGTTGGAATATGTGTAAATTATGTTGTAAATTATAGTCTTTTGAAAAGCATTGGGATTGTATCGTTATAACTTGCAACAGGTGAGACTGCATCAATAAATCTAGAGGTTACTATGTTGAACAAGGTAATGTTATACAAGGAACTCTGGAAATGTGTGTATACACAGGTGATGGTTTTCTATTATAGAAGGGTAATAAAATTGTTCTCTTTACTTAGCTTATTAGTTAGGGTTTCAAGGTTATCATGATTAAACAATGATGAAGTGATGTAGTTCAAGAAAAAAATGCAAATAAAAATATGTATGTGTACAATATACCTTACATATAAAGGGTTAAATAAATAGAAAGTGAATATGGGTTAGTTACCTCAAAGGAAAGTGGACAAGTTGAATACCTACTTCTTTGATTTGGTAACAGTCCTACGTTGTAAGTAATTAGGTCACAGGAAGAGAAGGCAAATCCCATGACAAGTCACACTAGGCTTCTTAGACTATGGTTCTACAATTAGCAATATATGAATATATAACATACAAAAGTATAAGTTGCCTTTTGGTCAACTAAATAATAAGGTGCACAGAAGTTGAGGAGATAACATTATAGATGAAAATAGTAAGAATGAGAATACAGTTCTTCTTGGAAAAACAAATTTATAATACAATGATTATTTCTTTTACTGTCAAGAGACCTTAAGAGTAAGTTGACAATTTAAACCAAAAAAGATAGTGATTTGATAAGCATAGACTTAAGTACTATAGGGATATAAAAATAAAGAGTGTTATATCTCTCTCTCTCTCTCTCTCTCTCTCTCTCTTCTCTCTCTCTCTCTCTCTCTCTCTCTCTATATATAAATATATATATATATATATATATATATATATTATATATATGGTGCCTTTGGTTGTGAAATTAAAATTCTAAATGTAGAAGGAATTCTTTAAGAGGAAAATTAACAGTATTATAAATCATTTATATAAAAAGAATAGAATGTCAAATTTATACCATAGAGGAAAGACAATGTGAAGAAAATTCTCAATAATGGACCAGAGTTAAAGCCTATGAGATATTTTATAAAAAGTACAATAAGTGCCACAACCTTTACAATAAGAGAGATAAATCATAGAAAGGGTCTTGGCCTCATGATCAAATAACTCTAGAACAAGAGTTAAAGACCTCATAAGTACCTAGATGTTCGTTGGTCGACTAATGAATCCTTAAAAAAAAAGAACCCTTGATAATGTAGTTGTAACCATAGTTTATTCCTTCAAGGGAAAAAGTCAATATTGTAAGGGACGGGAAGAAATAAAAGTTATAACTCTCAGAAAAATGAAAATAATTGTGAAAAATGAGAGGTCAATATAGTTACAATCGAAGAGTAGTGACCATACCTTAAGTTATAGAAGACACCGAACTTTGAAAATCTACACCTGAAATCATAAAGAAATACTTTAAATTAAGACAAAAATTAAAATGTCAACACTGGAGGTAAGAGAATCGACTCAGTGTTTGGCAGGTATTTTTTTCCTGAAGTGGGTATGATGAAAAGCTAGCTCTCATGTCCCTCAGAGAAAAATAATTTCCAGACGGAAGATCCCTAGTCCATTGTGAACCTTCTATTAGTCCTTACAATTTCCTAGGTTGAAAAAGAAATCGAGAAGGGTAACCTCAAACCACTTCAGCTCAGTAGCTAGCCCTATTGAGCATGAGAGGGATCTCTCTAAGTCTCTTATCAGTGATATGACTTTAAAGGAGATGAATTTTAGGCTAGATATGTGTATTTTTTTGTTTGTTTGTGAAAATTTGAGTTTTAGGGTTTGTTGAACTTAAGGTTTGGGGCCACATATAGGTCAAAGTTGAAGGAGTGCAGGAGAAAATATGAGAAGGAGATAGATATCATAAGCCATGGTGTATTTTGAATATTGTCAGTGTATTATAGAGGAGAAAGTGTAGAAGAAACTAATGAGCATAAGTAAACATGATTTCATTAGCTTAGGAAGACATAAACATGACTATGAGAACGAGATAACAGAGCTTGAAAAACAAGAATTTTGTATATTTCACTGTAAGGCATCCATAGAAAGAAGAGATATAATGTAGGTAAAGATGTTTAAACCATTAGAAAACAAATAGAATTAAGTACAAGCACCATGATCTCACTGGGCTAGAGTTCCTTGAAAATAGCTGCAACCTATCTCTGTATTAGCTAAAAAGATGATTACATGCAAGCTTCCTTCACAAAAAGTTCAACCCTCTTCTCCTGAAGAGAAATGATACATATAGACTCTCCTAGACCACTTTCCCACTTTTAGGAGTCAAATTCCTTGGTGGAGGAACTGACTCCAAGATTCTCTTAACCAATAGGTGAGAGTGAGAAGGTGAAACTTAAACACTTCATGGAGAGTTTGTTTAGGAGTCTGCTTCCTTTATGAGGCCTAATAAACATCAAAAACAACCTATGATGTACATTTATTCATGCCTACATCACCTAGCCTCGAAACTAGTTCCATTACATAGAGAATCTTGACTTTGACCGAGTCAAAATAGAAACTAAAAATTTTACACTGTGAAATTTATAAATTAAAGCACAGAAAAGTGCATAAGAGCAGTTCCGACTTTGAGCTGATTTTTAGGTGCCTTCCAGGGGTCAAAATGAAAAACTGCGAGAATGGTCAACTAGACCTTCATGTCTAGTTTCTAGAACAGTTTGAATTTTTGTATTTGGACCATGGGAAGGCCTTCCAAAATCCATTCTTCAAGTTCACTCCCTGTACATAGCGCCTGTGAAAAAAGGGTCTAGAATGCTAGTTTTTTGCCACTTTTTTGCACTTTTATGCAAAATTGAGCCAACTATGCAAAATCTTAGCAAATGGGTTTTTAGAGAATGGCAAGAGCTTTCAAAAAATGTATAACTTTCCTCAAGTAGAGGCCTGAGGAAAAAGCGCAATGCCAAGGCACTTTGCTTGTGGAGCAGCTGATTTTCTGAATTTACCAAAAATTTCTCAAAAAACTTAAAGTACTCAAAATTGGCTGGAAGCTATAAAAATATGTTTTTTAAACCTTCATAGATGCTTCAAAAAGCATCTCCAAGTTTCCCTCATCCTTTTGGTCTTTTTTGGCTTCCTTGAGCTTATTTTCAAGCTGCTTTACCTTGACATTGGCAATCATGTTTTGAGCCTAGTAGTGGTGCGCCATATGTCTGAGAAACTGATTATATTTGTTTTCCTTCTCAAGGAGCTTCTCCAAGTGTTCATTCACCCTCTTGAGCCAATACTACTTGTCTTGATTGACCTCAAGAGCAATTCTATCTTCTAGGTCCATGTCTTCATTCATTAGGATGTGTTTTTCCTCTTCTTGCAAAGATTTCTTCAAGCCCTTTGTTCTTGGCCTTTTCCTCTCTCCTTTCCCTTTTGATCCTTCAAGATTGCTTGATTCTATGGTCTCTTTTCCCTTGCCAACCTGCTGCAATAACTTGGCTTTTTATTTTTCCATGATCAATTACTTTGTTTTGAGATGACTATTCTCCTATTCAAGGAATCAAATGACATATTTTTCTCTTTCCATATTGATCACAAGCTCCTTGATTTGATAGTATTTATCTCTGATTGTCTGTTGCAAGCTTGAAGTATGATCCTCTGCCTCTGAATCAACTAGCCTAAACTCAATCTCAATTGTGTCTTTATCTTTCGTTGCCGGTCCCTGCTTTGTTGATGAAGAAGGCTTGGCCCCTTTCTCTCCATGAGAAGAAAACATGAGCCTCTATCCTCTCTTGTACATTTTAGTCACCTCACGCTTAGGTACTTGAGTTTTCTCCACTGATTTTCTAGATGACCCCACCTCCATTTGTTTTTTTGGCACACTAGAAGACTGAGCTCCTACATTGGCTTCATGCCATTTCAGGGTTGTTTCCAAAAAGGCTTCCCAAGCCATACCTTTCTCTGCCAGCTGGTGAAGGATAATAGTTTTGATTAGATTATGATGAAACAAGCTCGAGGAGTGCTATTTTTCCTTCACTTTTATATTTTCTAACATTTTGGAAATGCCCCTGGATAGGTAGTTACACATATTGAGTGGCTTTTGAGAGGTGAAATGCATTAGGAGTCAAATATGATAAGCATATAACCTGGAGAATCTTCCTTAACATGTAAAAACCTTTATGACAATCTTCATCAAAGGGGCATATTTCTCCAATAAGTATATGAAAGGCATAATGTGAGCATGTTTTTCTTTGTATGGTGTTTTTAAGAAAGGCTTGTAATATTCAAGATCCAGGCTCATTCCTTTGAACCAATATTCACCATTACCCGGTAACCCTATTGCAAGTGAGATGGAGGCAACTGAAAAAATGAACTCAACATCAGCGATGACAACACTTTCACCCTTCAACTGAGTTTCCACCCAATCTGTTAATTGTTCATGAAACCCCACCTCACTCACTCTTTTCCAAAATTCAAAGCAATGTACATCCTCGAAGCACTATTTGATGAAAGGATAGGAGTTGATTGCATTAAAATTTTATGGCTCATATCTGAGGATCTTCCCTCCCTTATGTTGTCTTTTCCTCTCTGGTGAAGATTCTACCTACATGATGACAAAAAACCCTAGCAGCAGGCAATGAAAAATAAAGTGTGAGATATGAATGGAAATGAAGTGATGTGAAGGTGGATTTTGACAAAATAATAGAGGAGGCTTGAAAAAGGTGGATATGAACTTTGGAAGCTGATGAAAATGAGTGAAGAAACAGTGAGAAGAGTGATCAACTTGCAAGGAGAAAAAACAAGGTTTGTAATGAAAAATGCCCAAAAACCTCTAGGAATGAGCTAGGGTTTTACTTTTTGAGGGGTAAAAATTTGTTTTGAGGTTGATTGAATGGTTTAAATGGTTTATTAAACATTTATGTAGGTGTAGGACAACATTTTACATGTTTTAGAAACCAAAAATAAAAATGGCCATTATCACCCTATCATTTCCCATGCAAAATTTCACTACAAACCCTAATTTGAAGAATCGTTGACATGAGATGATTTTGAAAATCAAATGAGGGATAATGATGGTGTACTTACTTGTATCTTGGCTTAGAAGTCAACGAAATTAATCTTGCAAGCCAAAAAATAAAATTTGGGAGAGTTTTGGGAAAATTATGGGCACGTTGTCCTGAATTCAATGCTTTGTTCCTAAGCACAGTGCCTGTGTGTAGTGCAATTCTTCTGAGCGCAGCGCCTCTACTTTGAGCGCAACACTTTGTTCCTGAGCGCAGTGCCTCAATATTTTTTCCATATTTACCTAGGAAACCGACTTTTTAACTCTCTTGGACAGGATAGCTCGATAGTCAAGAGTGAATAGAAGGTAAATGAAGCAAGTTTGGGGGCTTTTGAGTTTATACAGGGAAAATTGTTTATCTTTTTAAAAAAGAAAAGGGACCTACCATCCTTTAAAAACTGATTTTTCACTTATGAAAACAGAGTTACCTTTACCACTGAAAACTTGAGTTTCCTTTTACTTTCTTGAGTGTTGGAACTTCTTCTTCTGGAACTTTTTGAACATGAGAACATGATGAATGTGTGAAAATTCACAAATCAATACCCAAGATATGCTTGTCATGCTCTATTCACTGCTGGATTCATTCATGGAAATGATGGACCTTGGAAACCCTAATGACCTAATGAATGACCTGAGACTATATGGAATGATGATGATGACTGACATGTTCTTATTATGAAACCTCCATAAAAGTGTGATAGGTAACCAGCATGAGTGAATTTCCAAAAGATTGACCTCAACTATAGACTGACCAAACAATGACCAAATTTTGTTATGTAAACCTGGTGACATAAAAAAAATAAAAATTGATCTTGATAGTCTCGACAAGCATAGTAAAAGCACATTTGATCCAGGTGACAGGCTAACAAGACTAACACTAGCATTGGCTCCAACTGGGGATGGCAGCTCCTTGGAGGTGTCAAGAACAGTCTAGACCAAGTAGCCTTATCCATTGGGAAATGGAGTCAACATGCATGAAAATAGACTTTTGACTTAAAACTAATTGACCTTCTAACATGACAAACACTAAAAAGTGAAATTAAAACCAAAATAGCAGCTGACCTAAGAAGCCTTAGGGCCTTCACTTCGGGTTTCAAATTCCTATTACAGCCAACTAAATTGCTGAAAATATAATACACACTAGTATATACAATGATGATGAATTTTCAAGACTTTTTTCAGACATAGTAGTGCTTGAGAAGCCTACCATTGGTCGCTCCTCCTGAATAATATCTTCCATCCATTTCTTCCAATAAGAAAGCATTATTTCCTATAAAAGCATAAATTTTGTAAGTTCCCTTCCATAAGTTTTCAAAATTACCATGTTTTCCCTTTTCTTCATTTCTAACATCCCACCGAAGACCCACATCTCCTAGATTGAAATTGTCTTCCTTGGTCTTACGATCATAAATATTTTTAATCTTATCCTGGATTTTGGATGTGTTCTAAAGAACCTCTTCCCTTGTTTTTTGTAAATGAATCATTTGATTTATCCTTCTTTGTATATCATTAGCCTCACTATCCAATTCCTGCAGAATTTTCATGATTGGGACAACAAGAGATGAAGGAAACATTATATCAACTCCATACACCAGCTGAAAAGGGGACATACCTATTGATTTTTTAGTGCTAACCCTATCCACCCACAAGGCATTGGTGATATTTTTATGCCAGTTCTTCTTGTTCACCTCTACAACCTCCTTGATGATGTTAACCAAGGATTTATTGGACGATTCAACAAGACCATTCCCTTACGGATGATAAGCAGTAGAATGTCCTAACACAATATGATATTTGGCAGAGAAGTCCACCATTCTCTTTGACTTGAAAGCAACAGCATTGTCTGTAATTATTTTCTATGGGTAGCCAAATCTAGACAAAATATTAGACTCAATGAATTGAATGATGACAGAATCAGTAGCTTGCCTAGTTGGGATTGCTTCAATCCATTTTGTGAAGTAGTCGGTGGCTAGCAATATCCATTTATGTTGTGTTGAAGATGAAGGATGGATTTCGCCAATGAAATCAAGACCCCACTGCTAAAAATGAGTTTAAATTAAAATGGGTTGTAATGGTAATGGAAAAAGTTTTCTCTTTCCTTGAAAATTCTGACATTCATGGCAGCTCATGACTGTTTTGTATACATCAGAAAAGAGGGTGGGCCAATATAATCCATCTCTTAAGATCTTGTTTGTTGTAGTTTTCCAAAATTGATGACTGCCATAGTCTCCTTTATGGAAATCCTTCATGACATGCTTAGATTCGTTTTCTACCAAACAATTCAACAACACACCACCAGGATCTTTCCAAAATAAAACACCATCTAGAATACAATATTTAGAAGCCTTCAGTTTCAGTGATCTAGCTTTACCTTTGGGGACTTCGGTGGGGGATTCAAGTGCTACAAGACATAGACAATGTCGGAATACCAAGGTGAGGACATGAACATATCTGACACCTGTAGGAAAGGATTGTCTTCTTCTTGTTCTTCAGAAAGTACAGCAATCAAATTGATGTCTAGTGCATGTAGATTTGATTCAGCCATGAGTTTAGCTAAACCTTGTCCTTTGATGAGCTTTGTAGGATTTCTATCCAACTCATACTCTAGCATGGCTACAATCCACTTTCCTCTTCTGCCTTCAGGATCTGTCTGCACAAGAATTTCTTTAATTGTTGTTGTAGGAACATAAGCAATGGTGTGAGAATGCAGAATATAAACTTAGAAATACTTGGGAGCTTTCACCAAAGCCAAGGATTGATTTTCAATGGTATTGTATCTTAGTGTTGCATCTCTTATAGTGCGCCTGAAAAATGCTATGGGCTGCCCATTTTTGTGATCTTTCTTCTGCATTAGGACTGCTGCTAATGTATGCTCAAAGGTAAAGGAAAAGATGATGAAATATGAAGTGTAATCTGGGCTAATCAAAATAGGAGCAGTAGATAATGCAAACTTCACTACATGAAATAGTTTCAATAGCCTCTAAAGACCACTTTACCTCATTGTCCTTCTTCAACATGTTTGTCATTTCTTTCAAGTTCTCAGCTAGATTAGGAATGAATATTCTCAGAAAATTGGTTTTTCCATTGAAAGACTAAATCTCTTTCTTGTTCCTTGGGAAGTCTAATTGTTGAATGGCCTACACTCTTGTAGGATCAATGTGGATGCCATATTTAGAGATGATGTGTCCCAATAGATTACCTTCTTCCATGGAGAACAAACTCTTCTTTGGGTTAAGTGAGATGCCAAATTTTCTACATTTCTTAAAAACAATTCTTAAATGATTTAAATGATCTTCATCAGATTTTGAAAACACGGTAAGATCATCTAAATAGATAACCAGAAATACACTTTTTCATTTGTAAAAGCTATGTCCATAGCCCACTGAAAAGTAGCTCCTGCGTTCTTCAACCCAAAAGGCATCTTGGCATACATGAATGTACCCCATGGCATTGTGAAGGTTGTCTTGAGTTGATCATCGTTGTGTACCAGAATTTAGTTGTGTCCAGAGTATTTGTCTAGCAATGACATCCTAGCCCAACTACCCTCTGTAGTATGTGATCCATCTTAGGCAGGGGATAATTCTCTTTCAAGGACACCTTGTTCAAATTTCTGAAATCAATACATAGACTAATTTCCCCAATCTTCTTTCTTACAGGCACTAGATAAGACATCCATTCAGAAAATCGAATAGGGACTATGATTCCAGACTTATAAAGCCTATTTACCTCTTTCTTAATTGATGGCAGCAACTTGGGATTGATCCTCCTTAATTTTTGGTGCAATGGCTTCTAGTCGAGCTTAATAGGAATGGTGTGTTGAAGGATACTTTTGTCATAAAATTTTAGATTTGAATAGTCCCAAGCAAATACATCAGTGAATTCTTTCATTAATGACATGTACTTACTTTTTGTTTCAAGAGATAAGGACCATTTTAGGATTATCAATTGTGCCAATGTTTACATCTTCAACTCCTTTTTTTGTAGGAACCATTGTGGTCTTCTTGGCAACATCATCACGGTCAAATATCTCTTCCAAATGCACCAAGCCTCTTGGAATGTTGTTGTCCTTGAGTTGTAATACTTCAATCTTAGCTGATTGGATGTCCAGATCATTCAAATTATATGCATCATCAATGTGAGAATTCTAAAATTCTCCTTCCGATGGCAGACAATTTTTTATCTGTTTATCATCCCCAAACACTTGCCAAAATCTCATGTTATCTGGAACATCTGGGTGATGTTTGACATGGATGGATTACTTCTAATTAGGATGAATATGGATCTTCACCATACTTTCTGCAATGGCGAGTGAGTCAACTATGACATTTTGAGTTCTACGAATAAGAGACAAAGTGTATTTTGAAAAAGTCTTGAGGATGTCAATTACAACATTGCGATAAGCTCTCATTCTTGGGTGCTTGGCTTGGTATTCCCCTTTGACTTGTTTGATTACTAATTCAAAGTCGCCATAAACAGAAATCTTTTTTTCTCCCAGATTTTTCAAGATTTTGAGGCCAACAATCAATGCCTCATACTCCGCCTCATTGTTTGAACACTCAAAAGCCAACTTGTAAGAACTCATTCTCACATTTTGAGGGGTTTTATTTTACTGATGTAATGGACCATGTATCTAGAAACCAATCCATGCTCCTTCTCTTCCCAATGCAACATCAAACTCCATGGTCCAAAGACCATTTTCTTCATCCGAAAAAAGGATTTCAGAAGACTGGACTGTTTTCTTTTTAGGAATTTGACCAGCTATCTCAAAACTTTCTATTTTCTGCACTATTGTTTCAATTTCATTAATAGGATTTGTTGGCTGCAAACACTCTTCACTAACCTCTTTACCTTTTGATGTAATAACTTTGTGCAAGCTACTCATGACCTTGGGAACTTCTGAAATTTCCACTAGCTAACTTTCATCATCAATAGAATTTATATTTCTAAATAAAATGAAATAATCAAGGTCAGTATGGACAACATTTATAGGATGATTGACTGGCTTCTCCTTACTGCTGATCATAAATTTCATCTTCTTTTTCTTATACTATTTCCCGAGCTTACCAAAAACAAGGATAGTGGCATATGAAAAGTCAAGCTACAGAGTGCCCTTTAGTTTTGCTCCCCAAGACCTTGAAAGCAACATGCCAAACCTAGGAGGAATATCGACCACTACTACATCTATGAGTACATTTTTGGCTGGGATTTGGACCAAGGAAACTACCAAGTCCTTAATGAGGCCAAGGCATTTCACTCTCCCAGAATCAAAGGAACAAATATCATGGTAGGGTCGGGTGATACTCAGTCCTAGTTTATCCATGATGGCTTTAGGCATAATATTATGTGATGCGCTAGAATCTAGCATGGCATTATGAAGGATAAAATCATGAAGTTTAAGACTCAGATAAAAAGGAGGGATTTCACTATCTTCGGGAGCTCCTTCTAAGGCCGGACCAAAAAGTATTGGTGGCTCATCATCAGCTACGTTAACTGTATCATACATCTGGTCAACCTTAAGCATCTTTGCAATATGAAATTTATATTTTTCATTCCTCACTAATTTAGTGAGGGGATTAGAAATATTCAATTTAGAAATTTCATTTTCCAAACTAGAAATATTAGATTGCTTTTCAACCTCTTTTGCAACGATGTATTTCTTTTCTGTTTGGCCTTTAGCTTGTGACTCCTTGTGGATTTTAGTTTGCAATTCTTTGCCTTACCTCACATTGCTGGTAGAGGCTTCATTTGTTCTACCTGATTTAGTATGACAATGTCCTTCTCTTTATTCTGACCTGCAGGAGCAGTTTCCTTGCTTGGTGTGTCTTTTTATATATTTTGTCTTTTCTGAGTTAGAGTAACAGGTACATTTCTATTCCTCAAATTGTATTGATTTTGAAGATGGCTAAGGGCGTTATGATATGCTCTTTGGTACTCTTCAGTTTGAACAACCCACAGATCGTCACTTGCAAGCACAAATTGCTAATCACTTGATATGAGAGAATCTTCGGAAAACTAATCTTATTTTGTTAGGAAAGTAGTAGTTCATCTTCTTAAAAGAAGTGATTTGCTTCTACAATCTCTTCTTCATCTTCTTCCTAGCCTTCAATATAATTTTTCTGAAATGGAGCTCTTACTTGACCTTGAGGATCTTGGTTTCGCTGCTCTTTTGTTGATTTTTGAAATGTTGTTGCTGTTGTTTGTGAAATTTAGGATTCCTCACTGAAGGTTCTGCTTGTCGATCAATTATGGATATTCTATCCATTATCCTCTCCATAGTTTTTATCAGATTATCAAGCTTTACAACAGAGCATGATGTAGGTTCTTATTTAAAAAGAACTTTCTTCTTAGATCTCTCTGGCTTTGATTTTGACTTCTTGATGAGCAAATTGACTTCGACATTGACCACATTCTGTTGCATCTCTTCAAGATTAGTAGGATCTCTTTCTCTCAGCTGGTATGCCATGTCTGGATCGAAAGCATCAGGATAATGAAGAAGAGCCAGACCAGGAGGAGGTTTCATATCATCAGGTATGGAATTGTACATTGTGTTGAATCTTGCTATAAAGTCTTGAACTGTTTCATTTGAGTTCCTTTTCGTTGAATTATACTCAGCCAATATCTGTAATGGATTTTTCTTCTCTTGCCAATGAGCTAAGAATAATTAAATCAACCTTTGAAAACTATTAACAGAATTAGCAACCATACTTCGAAACCATTTCTCAACATCTCTAGAGAAACTTCGAGATATAATCCTCATCTTGGCATTATCTTCATCAATTTCTTCTAAATCAATTAAATCTATTAACTTGTCAACATGTTGTTTAGCTGTAATTTCTGCACTTCCATCAAACAAAGGGAGTACTTGACCATAATTATGAGGTAAAGCAGTAAGTTGAGCAGGCAGTAAGAGAGGTGCAAATCTTGCCATCAGTACTGGAGATAGTGGAGGTGCTACAATGGACTATGTAAGTAAGGATGATGATATTGATGGGGGTGGTGGAGCTACTGTAATTGGTTGTAAAGGAAAACATGGAACAAATGGAGGTGGTATTAAAGATGATGAAACTGAAGTCTTGGGAGATGTAGCAAATGTGCTTGGAGGCAAAATAGAAGATGAAGTAGTGGCTAGGTATTCAAGTTCATATTGGACAAAATCTTTTTCAGTAGTGATCTAGAGTTGGTCAGCAAGGCTTTGAAGCTTGTCAAAATTCAACCATAGTTCATGATCATTTTTAGCAAACAAAAATTCTAAAGAAATAGAGTGAGTTTCAACCTTTAAAGGCTCGAATGTCACTTCAGAAATACAAGACTCAGAATTCGACCTAGAAAGAGATAATTCTATCTGGTCATCAAGAGGAATTTTCTAAAAGGAAAACATATTTTTAGGAAGAGAGGTTGTTCTTTTAATTTTTGGAATTGCACTTTTAATGATGGGTAATCTAAGTTTTTTGAGCAGTCTTTCTGGATCTTCAAAAATGAAGGGCAGATTTGGTTCAAGGTTTGACCTGGTATGCTTTTTGGAAGCCAGAACATATACAACCTAAACTGATGAAATTTATGAATACTAGAAGTTGTGAACTATAGAACTAGTTCTTTGAAATCTCTTAGATATTTCCCAGGAATGATTTAACAGTCGTTCCTCGGCAATGGTGCCAAAAATGTTAGTCCTTACAATCTCCTAAGTTGGAAGGGAAATCGAGAAGGGTAACCTCAAACCAATTCAACTCAGTAGCTAGCCCTACTGAGCATGAGAGGGATCTCTCAAGTCTCTTATCAGTGATATGACTTTAAAGCAAATGAATTTTAGACTAGATATGTGTATTTGTTTGTTTGTTTGTGAAAATTTGAGTTTTAGGGTTTGCTGAACTTAGGGTTTGGGGCCACAAATAGATCAAAGTTGTAGGAGTGCGGGAGAAAATATGAGAAGGATTTAGATATCAGAAGACATGTTGTATTTTGAATATTGTCTGTGTAGTATAGATGAGAAACTGTAGAAGAAACTAATGAGTATAAGTAAACATGATTTCATTAGCTTAGGAAGACATAAACATAACTATGAGAACCAAATAACAGAGCTTGAAAAACAAGAATTTTGTATATTTCACTGAAGGCATCCATAGAAAGAAGAGATATCATGTAGATAAATATGTTTAAACTATTAGAAAACAAATAGAATTAAGTACAAGCAACATGAACTCATTGGGCTAGAGTTCCTTGAAAATAGTTTCAACATGTCTCTGTATTAGCTAAAAAGATGATTACATGTAATCTTCCTTCAAGAAAATTTCAACCCTCTTCTCTTGAAGAGAAATGATACATATAGACTCTCCTAGACCACTTGCCCACCTTCAAGAGTCGAATTCCTTGGTGGAGGAACTGAGTCCGAGATTCTATCAACCAACAAGTGAGAGTTGGAAGGTGAAACTCAAACACTTCATGGAGAGTTTGTTTAGGATTCTGCTTCCTTTATGAGGCCTAATAAACATAAAAAACAACCTATGATGTACATTAATTCATGCCTACATCACCTAGTCTCAAAATTAGTGCCATTACATAGATAATCTTGACCTTGACTGAGTCAAACTAGATACTAGAAATTTTACACTATGAAATTTACAAATTAAAACACAGAAAAGTGCAAAAGCGCAGCACCGACTTTCAGTTGACCTTGAGGTGCCTTCTAGGGGTCACAATGCTAAACTGAGAGAACAATCAACTATCCCTTCAAGTCTAGTTTCCAAAACAGTTCGAATTTTTGAATTTGGACCATGGAAAGGCTTTCAAAAATCTATTCTCCCAAGGTCACTCCTTGTGCACAGCGCCTGTCAAGAAAGGGTCCAAAATGCTAATTTTTTGCCACTTTTTTGCACTTTTCTCCAGAACTAAGCCACCTCTACAAAATGTGAAAAAATGGGTTTTTAGAGGATGGCAAGAGATTTCCAAAAATGTAGACCTTTCCTCAAATGGAGGCCTGAGGAAAAAGCGCAGCGCCTTAGAGTAGCTGATTTTCTGAATTTAGCCCAAAAATTCTCAAAAAACTTAAAGTACTCAAAATTGGTTAGAAGCTCTAAAAATATGTATTTTAAACCTTCATAGATGCTTCAATAAGCATCTCTAAGTTTCCCTCATCCTTTTGGTCTTTTTTAGCTTCCTTGAGCTTGTTTTCAAGATGCTTTACCTTGACATTGGTGATCATGTTTTGAGCTTGGTAGTGGTGCACCATATGTTTGAGCAATTAATATCTTTTTTTGGCTTCTCAAGGGGCTTCTTGATCTAGGTAGATCTTCAGACACCATGGCAGGGAAACGCTCGAAAATCAAAGTGTTCGGAATGATGTCAAACTAGGACCAAAGTGTAGATCTCGTCTTACTAATCGCGGAGGTGCTAATGGTTCATCAATCCGAGTTCGGATGATGAAGTTATCGTGAAAAGAGTTGCCTTGGTTCCTTTGAAAAAAGGAGGTTTTTTCATAGAAATGGACTTAAATCCTTTAAAATGCAAATCACATCGGGAATCGTGCCAAGGGTCGACTTAAGGCGGGCCTCTGGAACCCCCAATCATCAATCTCCAATTAATCAGGATTGGGGGAAGGCAATCGGCGATGACGGGACTTTAGAACCAGCAATGGAGCAATTGCCGATATCGGCGACCGGAATGATCAGTCGATCGGTGATCGATGTCGGCGAAACCCAAAGGCCGAAGAAGAGGACCCTGGGCCGCAGTGATTGCGATATGTGATGCGATTTCAGCCATCGGATCAGAAACTGATCAACGACCATGATTAAATTGACGATCAAAATGATCGGCGTTGGTGATCGGCGTCGGCGATCGGTGATCTGCGATCCCGACTTGTGATATAGCACACACCCGATTGATTTATAGGTCTTATTTCTAAAAATTTGAAATCCGAACTTTCATATTTTTCAATGTTTTCTAGTGTTTTTCGGGTTTTCGTATTTGTTATCACCCAAAAAAAATTGAAACTTTGGAAAGTTTGCCTTGTTTCTAGTCATGGTCTTATAATAAGTTTTGAGTCATCACAAGCTTAAAGGGATAAGTGATACGATTAGAGTCTCAAAAGTGTCATTCTCATTTCCAAACCCTTCTTCTAGTCATGGTATTAAAGGGTCTCTAGGTCATTTCATCCTTAAAAGGTTAGGTCATAGGGTTAGAAGTCTTTAAGGTCATATTTCATTTCCAAACAAAGTTTGACAACCTTATTCCATGTCTTAGAAATCTCACATTGTGTTTAGAAGTCATATCTAGAGTCATTTTGAAAAAAAAATCGAAACTAGCTACGAATCCACATTTTCATAGCACAAACTGTGTAAAAAACCTGTTTTGCACTACAAAATGACTGAAGCGGCGTTTTTCAGCAAAAAAAACTTTGTTTTCTATTTTAAGTAGTCAACTTCCAAGGGGTTTCTTGAGCAATTAAAAGCATATTTTGAAAGCCTGAAATAGATTCTTCTTCCTAACACACCTATCTACAAAAACCTCTTTTGGTTTCTTCAAATTCATTATTATCAGGGAGAAGTTGATGACTCAACTTGCGCTACAAAATGGCTGAAAGCCATTGAGAGAAACATTCTACTTTCTGGTTTTAGTAGTCTTTTTCAAGATCCGTTTATGGTTACATGAAAAAGTAATTTGGAATTTGGAAGGAGGTTTCTCTTCATAAAATCTCCAGCTACAATAACCTATCTCACATTTTTCATAAGTGTTACTAGTTGGGAGATACAAGGCTTTCTTTGAAGCCATATTTTCATAAATCAGAATGTTCTAGTTTACACCTGATATTCAAGGACAGTTTCAAGGTTGTAGGAGAAGTATTGCAAAAAACCAAGAGAGGTTTTTGTTCAGAAAAAAGTGGTATCCAAGAGCCCCCTTTAGTTATGTAGAATACATTTTTGTGAGGAGACAAAATCTCTGTCCCAACACTTATTTTTTAGTTAGAACAGAAAAGTAAGTTACAATCTCTTGATGTAGTTTTGTTGAGGAGAAGGATTTTATTTCTTGAAAGTATTTCAAAGATGAACTATGTTGATTATTAAAGCATGTATATATCATGGAAAAAGTGAAAGAAGTTTTGAAGAATGAAATTTTTGAAGAGAGTTGTGTAAAAGACATACATAGCAGTTTCGTAGCGCGCTACGAAACTACTGTAGGTGTAATTTTTTAGCAGCCATATCAGCTCTCATTATACTCCTTCAAGGGCTTAATTTTTGTACAGGTGGAAGAGAAGGATTTTATGGTTAACTGAACACATGTCACATGTCTTAAAGAGTCACTTTTGTTAGCAAAAGGATTCAAAGACAAGCATAAGGATGAAACCTTAAAAAGGAGGAACTATGTCTCCTTGTTTTTAGTAGTCAACCTCCAAGGGGATTCTTGAGCAATTGAAAACTCATTTCTAAAACGTGAAAGAGGGTTTTATTCCTAACATACTGAACTACAAATAATTCTTTCATTTTCTTCAAATTCAGTATGAGGTGGGAGAAATTGATGGTTTAACTTGTGCTACGAAACTGCTGAGAGGAACTCTGCTTTCTGGTTTTAGCAGTCTTTTTAAAGATTTGTTTCCGGCCACATGAAAAGGTATTTAGGAATTCTAAAGGAGGATTCTCTTCATAAATCTCCAGCTACAATAACCTATCTCATTTTTTTCATAAGTGTCACCAACTAGGAAATAAAAGGCTTTCTTTAAAGTCATAAATGCAGGAGACAGGTTCCTGGTTTTCAAGACAAATAAGGGATGAGTCAACAGAATCTAACAACAAGGTTAAAGGCTTCATCAAATTCGAATTCATGGAGTTATAGGTGTCAAAGAGAATGTTTAATTCCTATATAAGGTTGTTTTAGTCATAATAAGGAGTGTTACTCCTAATTGTAATAGGACTCTAGAAGAGACAGTTAACTGTCAAATGCATTTAAGGATCTGTTTCATGGTTAGAATAGGTGTCAATCATAGAAATTCGAATTCTATTGACGAAGGATCATGGAATCCTTATTGTAAAAGCTATATATGAAGAAAGAGGTGGAATCATAAGGGGTTGGAAAATGTTATAGAAAAATACTAACTTTGTAAATGTTGTGCAGGGACTGAAATATACAGAAGTAGTTTGACTTTTCTGAAGCTGAGATTCTTAGTGTACTTTAGTGAGCTTTATCTTTTATCTTTGATATGTTTTAATTCCATAGTCTTAAATCTTATTACTCATAATTCATGGAGGAACATGCTTTGACTTCCTTTAATTATTAAACTATGGTGAATTGAGTTCTTGGGTCATATCTTTGGATGTTTTTCTTCAATGTTTTAATACTTATTACTTAGAATTCATGGTTACTCATGCTTTGACTTCCTTTTAGTATTAAACTCTAATGAATCACTTTTAATACTTTCCTTTTGAATACTTTGATGTGTCATTACTCAGAATTCATGCCCACATGCTCTGACGTCTATGAACTTCAAGTTATTGAGACTTTCCTGAATGTGTTGCTCTTTCATTGAAGTATATACAAGCCTCAGTTTTATAAGAAGAGCTATTTGTTATCTTTATCTTTGTCACTGACTCCATAGCCCAATGGTAGCAAGTCTCCATCTTTCAACCTATAAACATATAAAATTACAAACCATAGAGTTAGCCATCTATCCATATCTTTAATCAATATCATTAACCCTTTGAGAGAGCCCTCTCAAGCTAAGGAGGCTAAGTTTTAGCTAAAAGATTGGTTTGAAATGGTTACATTGAGATAGTCTGATCAACAGCCTATGAGGGTCCTATTTTGGTGATAACATTTTGGTGCATCTACCAGGAGTTTGAAGATTACTCATTCCCGAAATCAAGAAGTTGAACTTCTGAAGGTAGCAGGAGCTCAGGAATCTTTTTGAGGGTGCAAAGCTACCATGGCGACTCCATTGTTAAAGAATTCAAATTTCATAGATTTATTGTGATTCTATTGAACTTATGAAGAACTCAGATGTTGCCATTCTTGTTTCAAGGTATGCATGTATAAATTTTTCAGAAATTCATGGTTTTCCAAATCATTTTCTCAAGGATACATATTTTTTAAGGAATGGTCCAAAATTCAATGTAGAAGATTTGAGTCTAAATTTGAAGCATATATCAAATTTCTATGATTTTACCGAGCTTCTTAGAGTAAAACATGAGGATGTTTGCATTATGTTGTTCTATGATTCAGTTCATGGGAAATGTAAACAATCGATTGAAAGCTTCCTGTCAAATTTATTAAGTCATTTGCAGACTTTTGGCTTATGTTTTTCGAGGAATGGATAGACAGAACGTAGCTGGTGGCAAACTCTCCTTCAATTCAAGGTTTTAAACAATGGAATGATGATCATATTAATGAAGAAATAGATGAAAATTTTTCTTTGTCCTTGTCTTCTTATCTAAAATCATTTGAGTGCAAGATAGAAGATAAGATGAATTTTTTGCATGAAGTTGCTAAGAACATTGAGAAAGACATTGAAGGTTTACAAGGTCAAATTCAATCACATAGTCATGATCATGATCATACTTTTCAAAAGCTTTCTATGGTAGAATACAAAGAGAGGGTGTTGCTTCCTTTCTCTTTTGAGATTGAGGAAGAATACATTATTTTTGAAGATCAATTTGAGGATCAGTTTGAGAGCACACAGTTGAAGCCTTATGTAGATGATCAAAATATTGGTGAGTTGTCCAAAGCTGCGAAATATCACAAGAAACATCAAATTGACCATGTTTTTTTCGATCCTATAGCTGGCTACATGGAAAGGTTCTATAATCCAGATTTCCAACTATATTTCCATTATGGAGATCAGATATATCTCATGTTTCCTTAGTTATTTCAGTATCATGATTATATGTGCTTCAAGCATAGCTAAGAGATTCAAGTGTTAGATCAGATCAATGAATGGCTTCATTGGAAGTTTTATGTTCCTTGAGCTACAAATGGAGATCGCAGCTGTAGGGTAGGTAGGAAAATGCAAATAAGATCATGGTTGACTGAGCAATTTTTACTAGGTACAGTTTGAAGCAGATTGGGCAGAATTTCAGAGTTTTTATTTTTAAAGGAATGGATTGCAGCACTGGAGCTACTAGTTCTTAGCATACCATAGGGGGCATTCTATCCCTAGTGGAGCCACTGTTATCACCCTAAATTATTTTTTTAAACTTTGGAAAGCTTGCCTTGTTTCTAGTCATGGTATTATAATAAGTTTTGAGTTATCGCATGCTTAAAGGGATAAGTGATAGGATTAGAGTCTCAATAGTGTCATTCTCATTTCCAAACCCTTCTTCTAGTCATGGTGTTAAAGGGTCTCTAGGTCATTTCATGCTTAAAAGGTTAGGTCATAGGGTTAGAAGTCTTTAAGGTCATATTTCATTTCCAAACAAAGCTTGACAACCTTATTCCATGTCTTAGAAGTCTCACCTTGTGTTTAGAAGTCATATCTCAAGTCATTTTGAAACTAGCTATGAATCCATGTTTTCGTAGCGCAGACTGTGTAAAAAACCTGTTTTACGCTACGAAATGTCTGAAGCAGCCTTTTTCAACAGAAAAAAACTTTGTTTTCTGTTTTAAGTAGTCAACTTCCAAGGGGTTTCTTGAGCACCTGAAAGCATATTTTGGAAAACTGAAAGAGGTTCGTCTTCCTAACATATCTATCTACAAAACCCTCTTTCAGTTTCTTCAACTTCATTATTATCTAGGAGAAGTTGATGACTCAACTTCTGCTACGAAATGGCTGAAAGTCATTGAGAGAAACATTATGCTTTCTAGTTTTAGTAGTATTTTTCAAGATCCGCTTCTGGTTACATGCAAAAGTATTTTAGAATTATGAATGAGATTTCTCTTCCTAAAATCCCCAGATATAATAACCTATCTCACATTTTTCATAAGTGTTACTAGTTTGGAGATACAAGGCTTTCTTTGAAGCCATATTTTCAGAAATCAGAATTTTCCAGTTTACACCTGATATTCAAAGACAGTTTCTGGGCAGTAGGAGAAGTATTGAAAAAAACCAAGAGAGATATTTATTTAAAACAAAGTGGTCTACAAAATCCTCTTTCAGTTATGCGGAATACATTTTTGATGAGGAGATAAAATCTCTATCACAACACCTATTTTTCAGCTAGAACAGAATAGTAAGTTACAATCTCTTGATGCAGTTTTGTTGAGGAGAAGGATTTTATTTCTTGAAAGTATTTCAAAGATGATCTATGTTGATTATTAAACCCTGTAGATATCATAGAAAAAGTGAAAGAAGTTTTGAAGACTGAAATTTTTGAAGAGAGCTGTGTAAAAGACATACATAGCAGTTTCGTAGCGCGCTAGGAAACTGCTGTAGGTGCAGTTTTTGAGCAGCCAGGTCAACTCTCATTATACTCGTTCAAGGGCTTGATTTTCATACAGGTAGAAGAGAAGGATTTTATGGCTAATTGAACACATGTCACATGTCTTAAAGGGTCACTTTTTTTAGTAGAAGTATTCGAAGACAAGTATAAGGATGAAACCCTAAAAAGGAGGAACTCTGTCTCCTTGTTTTTAGTAGTCAACCTCCAAGGGGATTCCTGAGAAATTGAAAACTCATTTCTAAAAATTGAAAGAGGTGTTTACTTCTAACATACTGAGCTACAAAATGATATTTTAGTTTCTTCAAATTCAGTATGAGGTGGGAGAAATTGATGGTTTAACTTGTGCTATGAAACTGCTAAGAGGAACTCTATTTTCTAGTTTTAACAGTCTTTTTAAAGATCAGTTTCCGGCCACATGCAAAAGCATTTAGGAATTCTGAAGGATTTTTCTCTTCATAAAATCTCCAGCTACAATAACCTATCTTATTTTTTTCTTAAGTGTCACCCGTTGGGAAATAAAAGGCTTTCTTTAAAGACAGGTTCCTGGTTTTCAGGATAGATAAGGGATGAGTCAACAGAATCTAAGAACAAGGTTAAAGGCTTCATCAAATTCGACTTCATGGAGTTATAGTTGTCAAAGAGAATGTTTAATTCCTAGATAAGGTTGTTTTAGTCATAATAAGGAGTTTTACTCCATTGTATTAGGACTCTAGAAGAGACAGTTAACTGTCAAATGCATTTAAGGATCTGTTTCATGGTTAGAATAGGTGTCAATCATAGAAATTAGAATTCTCTTAATGAATGATCATGGAATCCTTATTGTAAAAGCTATTATGAATTAAGAGGTTGAATTAGAAGGGGTTGGAAAATGTTATATAAAAAGACTACTTTTGTAAATGTTGTGCAGGGACTGATAAATACAAAAGCTGTTTGACTTTTCTGAAGCTGAGATTCTTAGTGTACTTCAGTGAGCTTTATCTTTTATATTTGATATGTTTTACTTCCATAGTCTTAATGATTATTACTCAGAATTCATGGAGGAACATGCTCTGACTTCCTTTAAGTGTTAAACTATGTTGAATTGAGTTCTTGGGTCCTACCTTTAGATGTTTTTCTTCAATGTTTTAATACTTATTACTCAGAGTTCATGGTTACTCATGCTCTGACTTCCTTTAAGTACTAAACTTTGATGAATCACTTTTAATACTTTCCTTTTGAATACTTTGATGTGTCATTACTTAGAATTCATGCCCATATGCTCTGACTTCTATGAACTTCAAGTTATTGAGACTTTCCTGAATGTGTTACTCTTTCATTGAAGTATATACAAGCCTCAGTTTTATAAGAAGAGCTATTTGTAATCTTTATCTCTGTCACTGACTCCATAGCCCAATGGTAGAAAGTCTCCATATTTCCACCTATAAACATCTAAAATCAGAAACCATAGAGTTAGCCATCTATCCATATCTTTAATCAATATCATTAACCCTTTGAGAGAGTCCTCTCAGGCTGAGTTGGCTAAGCTTTAGCTAAAAGATTGGTTTGAAATAGTTACACTGAGATAGTCTGACCAATAGCCTATCAGGGTCCTATTTTGGTGATAGCAGTATTATCGTTTTAAAACGATAAAAAGGCTATTTTTAAGGGTTGTTGCGCCCACCGATTGTTCTATACAAATGACTTCTATTCTTAAGCAACAGACCTCTGATTTTGAAGTAACCTTGTCCCAAACGTGTTATAAAACATGATGGGTGACAGAGAGCCAAGTCAGGAGGAAATAGAGAGAGCCTGAGAGCCCAAGAGCCTATGCTGAGTGCCAAAATCACCTTAAATGAGGAGGTTTTTCTCGATGGAGAGTCACAGTACGAGAGGACCAGATAGTCATAGGTAGCTAGATGGGGCCATGTTTACTCAAAGAAGCTGGAAAGCTTGCCAGCTAGAGTGCCATAGAGCCTAATTGCCATAGAGCGTGATCGAGGTAGCGCGAGAAGGCAGCCAAAGAACTAGAAGGTCAGGCAGAGTCGCAGTAATGTAGCCAGAGCACTACAAAACACTAGATAGCCCTAGGGACTGCATCGAGAGAATCCCAAGAGCCTGAGTACGCAGAGAAGCATGAAATTAGCAGAGTAGTGCTTCAAATCAATAGAGACGCAGAACTAGAGAGAAGCATTTAAGCCAGAGCTATGCTTGAGAGGCATAGAGCCACAAAGCTTGAAATTTAGGCAGATCGCAAAGCTGCAGTGACATAAGCCAGAGCACTACAGAGCCGATAGCTAGCGAGATACAGATCCAAGAGTCTAAAGCAATTCTTCTCATTTATGATTGGTTCTTCTCTTTTATGATTTATTCTTCTCTTCATGTTTGATTCTACTTCTTTTAATCGATTTTTCTCAGTGATAGATTCTTCTTTGATAGGTTCTTCTTCTTGCAATCGATGCTGTGAAATCAATGTTTAAGCAAGTTTCAACACTTTGACAGTCTGATTCAGATGTCCACATTCATGTGCGAGCAGCCATCTTCATGAGATCGATGCCTTGAGAGCAATGATCCGAGCAACTTCAGCAGTGAGACATCCACTTCTGCAGATGGCCCTTAGTTGTGAGGTATCTGATGTATTCATGTACTTCTTCTTTCTGCATTATGTTGTACAGATCCATGATTGATGTTGATGTAGGATCTTGTTTATTTCATGTTGTCATGATTTCTTACTTCATGTTATGCAGAATCTTTCATATGATGTACTTTTTGTTATAACTCTTCATGTTATGCTTTGAGATCCCTTGTTGTATGTTGCTAGGATACTCTTGTTGTCATCATGCATGTGTTTTGCTTTGACATCCCTTTTGTGCCATGTTGGTGGGATGTGCACCATGCTTGTTTTTGTATCATACTGATAGGAGTCTTTTGATTGAGAATTCTAGTTGTGGAATATCTCTTAGAGCCATTGCTACATGAGGGAATTCTTCCTTGTATGATCAAGACATCATCTCTTGTGTACATCATCTTTATTAACAACACTAAATGCAGTGGCCTACACCATCTTGACACTGAGGCCCGGAGATGTAGTCCCTCCTGGACGAACTCCATTATTAACGCTTATGTTTTCATGTGTTGATGATTGATATGTTCCTCTTCTTTACACCATGTAGATGTATTCATTAATGTTCCTTTAAAAGCAATTTTAACACATCACAAATGTAAAAGGTCTTGGAAAAGGGTCCTTCTTCACACCCTGACCTGGATCACTTCTCCAAGTGTTCATTCACCCTGTTGAGCCAATACTCCTTGTCTTGATTGACCTCAAGAGAAATTCTATCTTCTAGGTACATGTCTTCATTAAATAGGATGTGTTTTTCCTCTTCCTGCAAACCTTTCATCAGGCCCATTGTTCTTGGATTTTTCCTCTTTCCTTTCCCTTTTCATCCTTCAGGCTCGCTTGATTCTATGATCTCCTTGCCCTTGCCAAGCTACTACAATAACTTGGCTTGTTATTTTTCCATGATCAATTCTTTTACTTTGAGCTGACTATTCTCCTGTTTAAGGAATGAAATGACATATTTTGCTCTTTCCATATTGATTACAAGCTCCTTGATTTGATAGTCTTTATCTATGATTGTCTGTTGTAGGCTTGAATTCTGATCCTCTACCTCTGAATCAACTAGCTCAAACTCGTGCTCAACTGTGTCTTTATCTTTCGTTGTCGGTCCCTCCTTTGTTGATGAAGAAGGCTTGGACCCTTTCTCTCCATGAGAAGAAAACATAAGCCTCTATCCTCTCTTGTACACTTTACTCACCTCTGGCTTAGGTACTTGAGTTTTCTCCACTGATTTGCTAGAGGACCCCACCTCCATTTTTTGGTTTGGCACACTAAAAGACTAAGCTGCTACATTGGCTTCATGCCATTTCAGGGTTGTTTCCAAAAAGGCTTATCAAGCCATACCTTTCTCTGCCAGCTGGTGAAGGACACTAGTTTTGACTAGATTGTGATGAAACAAGCTTGGGGAGTGCTCTTTGTCCTTCACTTGCATCTTTTTTGAAATTTTGGAAATGCTCTTGGATAGGTGGTTACACATGTTGAGTGGCTTTTGAGAGGTGAAATTCATCAGGAGGCGAATATGATAAGCATACAACCTGGAGAATATTCCTTCACATGTAAAAAAATTCATGACAATCTTCATCAAAGGGGCATATTTCTCCAATAAGTATCTAAAAGGAATAATGTGAGCATTTTTTTCTCTGTATGGTGATTTTAAGAAAGGCTTGTAATATTCAAGATCTAGGCTCATTCCTTTGAACCAATATTCACTGTTGTCCGGTAACCCTATTGCAAGTGAGATGGAGGCCACTAAAATAATGAACTCAACACCAGCAATGACATCACTTTCACCCTTCAACTGAGTTGCCACCCAACCTGTTAATTGTTCATGAAACCCCACATTACTCACTCTTTTGTAAAACTCCAAGCAATGTACATCCTCGAAGCACTGTTTGATGAAAGGATAGGAGTTGATTGCATTACAATTTGATGACTCATATCTAAGGATATTCTCTCCCTTGTGTTGTCTTTTCCTCTCTGGTGAAGATTCAACCTCCATGATGACAAAAAACCCTAGCAGCAGGCAATGAAAAATAAAGTGTGAGGTATGGATGGAATGAAGTGATGTGAAGGTGGATTTTGACAAAATGATAGAGGAGGTTTGAAAAAGGTGGATATGAACTTTGTAAGATGATAAAAATGAGTGGAGAAACAATGGAAGAGTGATCTTCTTGCAAGGAGGAAAAACAGGGTTTATAATGAAAAATGCCTAAAAACCTCTAGGAATGAGCTAGGGTTTTACTTTTTTAGGGGTAAAAATTTGTTTTGAGGTGGATTGAATGGTTAAAATGGTTTATTAAACATGTATGCAGGTGCAGGACAATATTTTATATGTTTTAGAAACCAAAAATAAAAATGGCCATTATCACCATATCATTTCCCATGCAAAATTTCACTACAAACCCTAATTTGAAGAATCATTGACATGATATGATTTTGAAAAGAAAATGGGGGATAATGATGGTGTACTTACTTGTCTCTTGTCTTAGAAGTCAATGAAATTAAGCTTGTAACCCAAAAAATGAAATTTGGGAGAGTTTTGGGTGAATTCTGGGCACTTTGTCCTGAGCACGGCGCTTTGTTCCTGAGCATAGCGCCTGTGCCCAGTGCAGTTTTTCTGAGTGCAATGCCTCTGCTCTGAGTGCAACACCTAAATTTTTGCCAAATTTGCCTAGGAAACCGAGTTTTAACTCTCTTGGATGGGATAGCTCAATACTCAAGAGTGAATAGGCAATAAATGAAGCAAGTTTGAGGGCTTTTGAGTTTATATAAGGAAAATTATTTCTCTTTTTAAAAAATAAATGGGACCCACCATCCTTTAAAAAGTTTTTTTTTTACGTATGAAAATAGAATTACCTTTACCACTGAAAACCTGCGCTGCCTTTTATTTTCTCGAGCGTTGGAACTCCTTCTTCTGGAACTTTTTGAACATGAGAACATGATGAATGTGTGAAAATTCACAAAACAACACCTAAGAGTTGCTTGTCATGGTCTATTCACTGTTGGATTTATTCATGAAAATGATGGACCTTGGAAACCCTAGCGACCTACTGAATGACCTGAGAATAAATGGAATATTGATGATGACTGACATGTTTTTATTATGGCACCTACATAAAAGTGTGATAGGTGACCAGCATGAGTGAATTTACAAAAGATTGACCTCATCTCTAGATTGACCAAACAATGACCAAATTTTGATGTGTAAACCTAGTGACATAAAAAAAATGATCTTGATAATCTGGACAAGCATAGTAAAAGCACATTTTATCCAGGTGACAGGCTAACAAGACTGACACTAACACCTTCGAAGTATAGTAACTGAGAATACATGCATTAAAAAAGAACATAAATACCATAATTGAAATAGAGGGAAATATCCTCAAGTATTTGTAACTTAACAATAAAAAAATGTTGTTATATGAGTTCTTACAATGGAAGAACAAAAAACCTAACCAGGAGGAGCACAAAGCTCTTGACTACCAATGAAAAATCCTCATCAAAGTTATTGAATTTTGGCAAACCTGAACAGAGGCAAGGAATCAAAATTATAGAGGTAGAAACAGGTGAGGTAAGATAAGAGATTTCTTGGAGTTTAAAGCTCACTCTCAAGTGAGAGGAAGAGAAAACGAGACATGGATAACAACGTGGGTGAGGGTAATTACACTGAAAACAACTTTGAATCCCTACATCCATTGATCTAAACCCTAGGATGTGTGTACTATTGATGACTGGACACGTCAAGTGCACTATAGCTAATGACAAGATTCCAAGGTGTTGTCACACGAGGATTCATATGGATCACAACTTGCAATTTCTAAGATATTTCGATGTAAATCATAGTGGTATAAGGTTACACTGCAGAAATAATATTAATGTATACATCCACCTATCAATGTGACAGGTTGATTTTGTTGCCATATAAACCATGTAAAGGAATTGATATGTCTGTGAACATCATTATGGGTCTATAATCCCATTATGAATGGCGCACTATAAACATGAAACATATTAAAGCCTTTATAAGATATAATAATACCCTTGTAACTCAGGTTACAAATAGTTAATCATAAGGATCAAATATTATAACATAAATGTTGCTAGGAGAAAAAAACCTCCTTGTAAGTAAAATAATAAAGCTACAATGTAGTCCATACAAGAAGGAAATGTATATATAATATAATAATAAATAAAATAATAGAAAATCTAACATTTAGGTTTTCAAGTCCAAATTATATTTTGGAAATATGAACAATTAGTGTCAAGTGAGTCACGATAAGCTTGTGAATATGTTTTGAGAATACACTGTCATGTTTATATATGTATGGGTTTTACTATTTGGCCTTCTTGACACAAAAGTAATTTATATTAGGTAAATTTTCTTGTCCAAAAATAAATAATCAACTAAAATCCTAATGGGTTATTAGGCAATTCTAATGAGGGATACATTCATTGAAAAATGGGATATGACATTGAATTGGACATTTAAATTATGTATGTTTGGCTTGATTTTTCTAACATACATAGGTTAAAATTGAATTTAATTCATAATTTAATACAATAAATATTTAACATATGTCTTCTTTTCAATTGTTTATATAAAGGTCTTTATTTTCCTCGAGTTTCTAATAGAGATTGAATCTAAGGGAAGTTGGAATTTACATTTATATTTGTCTGTAACTAATCTTTCAATTATTTTGGTGATATATCTATATAAATATATAAAATACAAAATTTAATTTAAAATTAATAATTTTTTATCTAACTTAATATATTTTACTAATTTCCCCCGATGGGGGTGTTAATATAGTGATAACATAGCCTCTTTGTAAGGGGAACCTTTTATACAGATGGCACTAATTCTTTATGGTGTGGCATAAGGGCAGTGAAGGACATTGGAATGCATTCACTATGTCTTGTTGTTATAAATGTCGATCTATTGCTTTGACGTGGCGGAGGTACGTACCTTACAGGAAAGGAGGTGAGGTTGTCATCCTCACCCTCCTTCACCTAGGTTAGCTTGGAATTTTTGTTTTATGTGGCTCTTCTGCCTATGGGTGTGATCTGATTTCTTCATGAGCTCATGTTCATTTTGTTAATGATGTCATGTTTTGGTAGGCTTCTATGGTGTAGTGAGGTGTTTTGTCTCTCGCTTTAGCAATTGTCTCTTACTAGTGTTACTCTAGTTCAACTCATGTGTGTCCTTATATTCAGTAAGATTATTGCTTGGTTTGCTATTATGTTGTCCCTCCTATAAGATTTATGGGGTTGTAGTTGGTTTCTATCCGTGGTGTATTTGGGTTTCAATCATGTTCTGTTTAATTATGTCTACGTTGCATTGCATGCCAAACTGTCGACTTTGTTGTAGTTCACTTGGTTTCTCTTTTGGGAATTCTTGGATATTAGTTATTGGGCTTTATTACTACTTATTATTGGTTCATTCCTTTTAATTTGGTTAGCTCCCGATTTGGGTTTTTTGCTATGTGTTGTGGCGAAAGGAACTACTTCTGTTGTGAATTTAAGTACTAGGTTTTATCATGGTTTGGTTTGGTCTTCGATGTTTCAGTGTCTTATGTCTTTGAGTTGCTCACAACTAGGTTACTTGTTAGAATTTGGCCCTTTGGTGTGGTATGGGGAAACGATTTGTTGGTTCTGCAATTGGGGATCAAGGGTCTATAGTTTGTCCGTCCTCTTTTTTTGTTGGTCATGTGTCCTGTAGGTGTTTAGTGGGTTCTCTTGTTACATTCATTATGCCTCCTTGTTAGAGAATGATGAGTTAGAGGGGTGTTCTAGGTAATGTTGGATTTAAGTGAACTCAAAAAATTTTATTTGACTCTGTTGGAACATTTTTTTACCTTGTTCCTATGGAAGTGAGGAGAGAAATCCTTCTTATAAAGGCAAAAGAAATGGAGGAGTGCCCCTACCATTTTGATTATGAGATTCAAGTGATAGATACTATTCTACAAAGGGTCCTAGACCCAAGTAGATTTCGTAAGAGGAGGATCAATTTATTGTAATCTCTAGCATTGAATCAAAAAAAGGATACTTTGCTACACATAATCTTCAAAGACAAACAAGTTGACAACTACAATCTATTTTCTAGCCTCGAGGATACTGAGCACATGTTGACAAATACACAATTTTGTCTTGATAATGTGAACTCGAGACTGGCTAAGGTGGAAAGTTTTATTGCGTCATATTCTGCCTTTAGTAACCTCACCGATGCTCCTGGTGATCTTGGTGATCATATTGACCCATATGTTGATAATTTTTAGGACCTCACCATCATTTCATCATATCAAGATTAATCTTTGAGGTCTAATGTTTTTTTGTCACTATTTTGCAAATCTGGTTTCCAGTGTTGTTGATGGGTCTTCTTGGCTCTTAACATGGAATTTGTTGGGCATATGGCGATATTCCTACTCATCCTTGGAACTAACCATTTTGTTGTAGATCTTAGCCATTATATGTGGTTACTCTTGTTTGCATGGTTTGGAGCAAATATGGGGAGACTCTTTTTTCTCTTTTTGGAGTTTCATTTATGATGCATTTGGGAAAGGTCCCCCATTTTGTCTGCTTGCTCAACTCCTAGAGCTTGGTAGTTGCATTTATTTTTTTGACATGGAGGCATGTTTTGTTATGAGGGCATGTTTGGTATTGCACCATCTCTTTTTTGTGGGCTTAATTGATTATTTGGAAGCCATGTTTTTTAGTTAATGGGTTGATTTTTTATAGATGTATTATGTGCTCTAGTACTGTGGTTATTGCCTTCTTACTACGAGAATTTCCTCCCTCAGGTATTTGGGACCTTAGCTATTTGACAGACTGATTGGTTGGTGACATTTCATTTCTCTAACGAACTGGTGGTGATCTAGTGTTTGGTTTGATATGGCTCCATGTACAAAGGCTAATAATTTTATTTATCTGAATATATTCACCATGGTTTACTATTGTTTTTTGGCGTACGAGTATGGCATTTGCCTCTTGGATGTCAAGGATAATAGTCTGGTCAGTTAGTCGTTATAATATTGTCTTTCTTGGCTATATGGTGATAAGGTTTTATGTTGGAATTTTGTTTTTTTGTGAAATTTACTTGCAACAGTTCACAAAAAGAAATATTTTACTGCTTCAATCCCAAAGAAAAAATATTTTAACTAGACCATTTTCAATCTCAAAGACTACATTGGACACCTATTTCCAAAATAAAGACTCATATCTAAGTAAATATGGACTTTGAAACAAGAATGATAATTATAAGGTTGGAATCAATGACTCGTAAGAGATTTCCTACATTTTCGTTATAATACTCCCCTCCCTCATCAATGGAAGATTGTTGAAGGTGTCGTTGAATGAATAAAAGCCGTCTCAATCACAGCTTCATATGAAAAATGGACCTTAAAAAAAACCACAAAGATATTAAACAAAGTTGTACTCAATGACCTGCTTCATTTTTTTAATTCAGTATCTTCAATCTTTTGAGTGAGTGTGAGAATTTTCTTTATGACACTCACCCATGTTTCAAGATGACAAATATTGTTTAAGGTGGGAGATAGGAATGATTGTTTTTTTTGTTTGATCTGTGTCTCTGACTTCCTCCTCTATTCAATTTGACCACCTTCTAAATTCCAATGAACGAACTTGCTCACTCTGAACCACTCAAACCACAACTCCATCCAATCTATATAAATAAGTTAATCACCATAACTCACTCATGTCCTGTAATGCAGGTGGAGGCTAGAACTTGTGGACAAGTCCCTCTATATATTCATGCACTTGATAAGAATTTTTGGGTTGTTGTTGCACATATTTACTATAAAGAATTGTGACTTACATACACATAAAATATTTATGACCAACAACTTTTATATGATCCATCAATCATAATAACATGAAGATATCATAGGTGAAGAGGTTTTACATTACATAAATGGTTTTTTGTAGAAACCACATTTTCGAATTCATCCCTTCTCTTTCCATCATCAAATAAGGAGAAGAAAAAACAACAAAACATATTGAAAAGAGGGCTTCTACTTCTGGTGAGCAGAGGATTCAAGAATGAGTAGGGTTTTGAGCATGCCCATTGAGATCAGAGTGTGAGAATACTGACCCAGAAAACAACGATCATATCCTCCTCATCCAGCTTATCTTCTCCATGCAACAAAGGTATAACATCAACAAAATCAGATTGATCACCTTTTTCCCTACCCTACTCAACATGACAGTGTTGTTCGATGATACTGCTAATAAAATCTCTCACACATGACACTAGGCGAACACAACGAGCATTGATTTGAACCTCTGTCCAAAGACGCTATCCATGATATTGTTCAGGGTAGCTATGGTATCAATGGACGTATAGATGAAAGAAACTCCAAATGAAAGAGCATACAACAAAACAACTATATGATAAAAAGGCTAGACAACTGATTTCAAAATAAGACGAGACAACAAATTTAAAATTCAAATGACAAGAAGCGCGACTAATATGAAGGCATGAATGTGAAGTACGATATAGTCACCGATCTGTCAGACACCAGAGAAGTCAATTCAATTCAGTGGGGAAGAGGAGCTACCAAAATCTTTTCCATGCTATGTATGACTGTCATCCATAGTGTTAGCTTCCTATACCAATAGGTTTCATTTTTCATGATTTACTGGGGAAGTGCCAAATATGTTCATCCTTTTTATGTTGCAAAGGTTCCATATGTTGATGAATTTTCACTATGTATAAGGGGATAACTCTTGCCACAATTGATGATTAGCCAGATAGCTTAATCCTAGCTAGATCATGTTTGAATTTCACTTGTCTTAGAATAGAGCATAAAGGTCTGCACAAACAGTTTAAGCTTGGCAGGCCAGTAGTTAGCCAGAGAAGCAAAGGGTCTCAACAACTTAATCTGAGCCCTAAAAGAAATAAGGGCAGACTTACATAGGAGGGTAGCTAAAAGAAAAGAGAAGAATCAGGGTTTGCCAATTCAAGTGCACCCAATGAGAATGAATAAAAAATGCTAGGTATACTAGGTTGGGTAGGCAGTTTTGATGGTATAGAAGCATGGTTTGTGGGCAATTGGCTCCTTGGTAACAAGTGGTCACATCATAAAATCATAAGGTACCATGGAAAGGTGGCTACAAAACAAATGGAGCATGACTAATTCCCCTCCCCATTTTCCCAAGAAACACTTATTAACGTTCCCCCCAAAGGGCAATGAGATCTGCTCATTGCCTTTAGTCCACTTCATTCCATGGCAAAAATAAGTGAAAAGATGTTTTACCTAGGCAAAACAAGCCACATTTCTTATGTAAAAAGTCTTTATTCCATCTTACCAAAGTTCCCTAGACTTCACCACTTGTCATCCTTTCATTCCCCCCTGGCCTAAGTTTTCACTCTATAAAACTTAGCCTAAACCTTACAAACCCATCCCCCACAATCATATTAACCTACTAACATTATTTTATAGCTCCTATGTACATTCCCCCCCTTTACTATGTATAAAAACACAAAAAATCCCAAAAAAGAAATACCCCGCCCCTTGGCTAACTATAGCCATATTTTAAATTTTTCTTTAGGGAGTTATTGGTCCACCAGGGGCCAATAACAACCCTCCACATGCCCATCGGGACTTATTTGGCCTCTGGCTAAATAAATAGCCAAAAACCCGCATTTTTTCCCAAAAAACCCACTTTTCCACTTTTCCAAAGTCCGAAAATGCACCAAAAACATTACAAATCACAAAAATTAAAGCGGATCTGCCGTTGTTAACTAACCACCACCTTCATCGCCCACCAACCATCCGATCGCCGCTCCCAAATCCGAGGGTAGTCGGCGATTTTGGAAGCCCCAACTTGCCGAACAATAGCATCTGGGGGATGGGCGTCATTCCTGTCATACCGAGGGCGCGTGTCAAGTGCCCGGTGTGTTCGGAGCCCCCTCCCTCAACCGCTTTCCCCAAAAGCAGTGTGATAATACCACTTACCACCTGCCCCCTCCCTGCTGACGTCATGCCCACGTCACTTGATGACGTCACCCACCATGTCACACGCCACGTCATATGCCACATCACCTGCCATGTCAATGTCCGTACCCCACTAAACGACAAAAATGATGTCATGCTGACGTCATCCCAAAAAAGCGCCCCTAACCCGCCAAAGTCAAATTTTTTAGGTAAAAAGGGTAAAAGTGTTTGTTTTTACCCATTCTCTTTTTGTTTCCTGTATGCACCTGTGCATGCAAATTACGTACAAAACACCATTTTCGACCATTCAAGTCTTCCAACCAGCAACTATATTGCACAGCTCGGCCCCTCGACCCACCTGGTCGCTTGTAAGTCGCCCATTTCACCAATAAAACAAGGTATTTACCAGCAATTCACTCCCGACACTATTTTCCATTAGTTTCTCTGTAAAATTAGCACCAGCACCCATAATTTAAAGGAAAAAGCATTGTGTTTCTGCCCAAAAATTCCCCATAAGTCTCTGAGCTGCCAAATTCACCGTAAATCCACACAGTCATCTAAAATTGAGCTCATTCGGCCCTGTAAACTCTCCAAAGAACCCCCAAAGTCGTCTTTTCCCATAATTGAAGTCCATTATGCCAAAAAGCCCATAGCTCCTGCTTCTCTAGTTGACATCAATCCACAGAACTGAATTGAGGCCAACAAACCAGTTCTAATGGTGAAAATCCCGGAGAAATCCATAAAGCCACCGTCCTGCCCATTTTTACCTGCACAGAGTCAAAAGTTCCAATTTTAAAAGCAATAGAGCTTAGCCATGGAAGGTCCAGTGGCCTTAAACATCACTCCCCTCAATGCACCCCACAAAGAGTTAGAACATTTTCCCTTGACTGATAGAGATTACCTAATCCAAGACCTTGTAGGCTTCCAAAACCATCTTCAAGCAGTCTGTGAGCTCAAAAATAGTTACTTAAATCAAGATGATGTCTGTGGCATTTGGGAATCAAATTTACCCAGATACTACCTCCCCTCTGTGAATATATTTCCTAAGATCATTCACCTCTGTTGCGAGAACTATGAGCCAACAAACAGAGCAGTTAAGAGTCCATCTGGGACTACTCTTTTTTATATCACTCCTGACTCTATAAATCAGATGTTGAACTTCAAACCAACCCACCTCCAGTTTCCTCTTACCATGAAATACTTGTTGGATGAAGGTCCCAAACTCTCCAGCTCAGAGATAGCCAGAATTGCCAAAGTGTTCATGAGAGCAGATAGCCAGCCCAAGGAGCCACCTCCTTTTCACTATGCCTACTTCATTGAAATGGGTAGATTAGTGGTTGATATGATATATTTTGTGTTGGGGTTCAAGACAAGTGAGCACATTGATGAAACCATATTGGTTATGATGTCTATTTTTACCCCACGGCAGCCCCCTGCTGTCAAGTACAATTATTCCAAGTTTATTGCCAATAAGATGCATGACCAATCGTTGAGGCTAGATAGGGAGGGAATCTTCAAATATTCTTCCTATATCTATCATCTATTTTTATATTACCAGCTAGATATCTTCCAATTCCCCATTAGAAAATTGGACCATAAAGGGGAAAGGAGGTCTGTTATTTTTTGGAACCCAATCTTTCGTGATGTTCACAACTCTCCCTACTCTTATTGTCAGTTTGTTGATCTCTTTGTATACCCAGTCTCTTACCTCTTGATGAGAACTCCTCCTCCCAGACTAACACATGATATGCAAAAAATACTACAACTCTCCAAAAACTATAAAATAGGTGACTGTTACTTCTACCAGAATCACACTATTCTTAGGATATATGGTTGTGAGCTATGCCCCTATAGGCTGCCCAAATATGTGCCAATGAGACTGTTTGCCTTGGAATATTTCAGGCAATTCATCAATTCAGATCTGAGTCACTTCCATAGCACAAAGAAAAAGGCCTGATTGAAACTCAGAGACCAATTAGGCCCCTTTTTGATGAACAAGAAAGAGGGATGGAAGGATGTTGATGAACTATTGGGTCAAACATTCAGACTCAAGAGAAGCTTTTGGTGGGTACCCTATGACCCATATGTCTTTATCAATGCAAGAAGGGTAAAATATAGGCTAGCACCCTATCAACACTGCAGCATCCCTGACATAGAAAAGTATGCCAACCAAGATGAGTGGTTGGAGGGCACACTAGTTGAAGAGTTAACTGAGGAAGAAAAAATGGAACAAACCATGAAAGATTTGGAAAAAACTCTTAACTTGGAATCTTTTGGGTAGGTGTCTTTCAATAAGCCACAGCAAACCGGGGAGAGCTCATCAACTGCCACAGCTGCACAACAGGTTGCTCAGGAAAGGACTACACCAACAACAGGGACAGCAAAGGGCAAGGAGTTGGTAGTGGCAGAACAAGAAACCATGGAAGAATAGCCTACTACCTCAAAGGATCAAATTCAAGGGCAAGCCCCTTCACTACAAACACAAGCACCAGAGGTACCAGCACTACAGACTCCTCTTCTTGAGGAGAGAAGTAAGAAAAGGGACTGGGAAGAGACCACACCTGCAAGTGGGTCAACAGGGCAGCAAGAGGCCAAGAGGCAAAGGGTAGATCCTCTTGAAGAGGACACTGTGGAAGACATTACTGAAAGCCCAAGAGGAGGGAGGGCCCTTAGCCAACAGACTTCTGCTAGCTCTCACAGACAAGAAGGAGGGAGGAAGCATGGAATGGAAGTCTCCTCCTCAATGTCACAAGCCAAGAAACCATCTGACATCAAACAGTCATTCATAGAGATTAAGGCTCAAAATGAGTCATTAAGAATTCAGTTGTATGACCAGTTTCTTAAGATGACACCCTCCAAACAGCATAGAATAATGGCAGCGTATGACATCAAGGAGGAAAAAATGATTTTAAGTCATTTCAAGCCTAAGGTTCAGCAGCCACAGTCTGCAGCTGACTACATAAGGACCAATCTAGAGGTCCTTGCCAAGGACACTCACCCAATGGATCAAATCGAATTGCACAAACAAACAGGTGAAATGGTCTATGCCACACTAGCAGACAAGGCAATGTTGGCCCACCAATTAAAAGAGTCATTGAGTAATACATCTGCTCAATGGGATTTAGAGAATATCTCTTCTCTAGCCAAAGACAACCAAATAAAGACTCTGGAAGAAATAATTGTTGAGTTGGGACATGATCCCAAGGATGCCAAGGGCATCAAAGCATTAATCAAAAAGAAGGAGGAAGATATTGCTACCCTTAGAAAGAAATTAAAGCTGCCTGTCACCATGCATCCCCAAACAACAAAACTAGCACAAGAAAAAGCAGAAGAGGATGTCATGGATTTATTGATGAAAATGAACCAAAGGCTGATGCAGACAAAGTAAGAGCCGGAGAAAGCATTGCAAACTAAGCAGGGAGAGTCGACCTCCCAACCACCCCAAATAACTACAACAATTGTCTCTCCCCCCCCCACAGACACAGCAGCAATTCCTCCCACTGAGCCACCATCGACAACAGGTACAGCAACCACAGATGTTATAGCAGCAACAACAACAGAGCTTGAGACCAGCATGAGGATGGAGGAAATTATGAAGGTAGTGAAAGAGATAGAAGCTCAAATGTCAGAGCTCAAAGAGACAAAAGAAAGACTAGCCAAGCTAGAAGTGAGCTATGACAAATCAAAAATAACAGTGGCAGAGAAGACCAGAGAGGTGAAGGCTCTAGAGAACAAGGTGAAATCACTGGAAAAGGATCTCACCTTGCATAAGCCTTTGAAAGATATTAAAATGATTTTGTGGACCAAGATTGGCCAGTCCATTACTGACCAATGGAGATCAATTCAGACAATGTATGAACAAATGGAATTAATATACAGGGCACAAGAACAAATACAAAGGGTCTGGGCATCATTAGGAAATATGCCTGAGCAGGCCAATGCACTCATCCATTTTTTGAACACCAATACTAAGGAACAATTAGCAGCTTTAGAGATCAACGACAGGACAGGCACCATTTTGACAATAAAGAAGGTGCTAACAATGAGAACTCTTATACAGACTCTGGAAAGAAGGTGTCAAGAGATGCAGATGGATATTAATGCCTTCACAGAGAAATTGACAAAGTTGAAGCAAAAGGGTCTACCCAGTTTAGTAACAAGCAATCAAAATTTGTTATCACATCAGCAGTATGATCATCGAGTGAACATGTATGTAACAAATTAGATCACTGCATCATCCAGCAGCTCAGAAGACACAGGACCTCCTTCCGGACAAAGCTTGTATGACGAATTGGAGAAATTTTTTTATAGAACATGAAATAAATCATCTGTTTGAAGTCAAGCCTAATGTTTACAGGTATACTGAAGCTGATGAGATATTGGTAAAGATACAAAGACATCAGTTTCCCACAGAACACTGGTGGCAGAGTATGCTGGAAGTTTTGCCTAAGTAAATTCGGATCTTTTTGCCTATGTACACCTGGTCAAAAAGAAAGACACATGGCAGATATAAAGGAAGGAGCTCAAGCCAGGATCATGACACATTAAAGAGTAATCAAGAGCAGGTAAATAGATCAGGACAGCAACGCAGGAAAGCAAAGCAAGGACATAACTGCCAGCTGAATTCTTGGGTGAAAAGTCTAAAATATCTTGTCAGTAAAACAGCCAACACAACCACAATAACTCCTGCCATCATTTCTGTGTTTATTTCTTTGACAAAGTAGCTAAAGGAAGTTATTGCTCCTTATCTTGTCCTCAAGATATTTTGTAAACTCTATTTTTGTATAAATACCCCCCAAAGAATGTATTCGGGGTTGGTGATTCTCCCATTTCAACTGCGTTGTAGCTCAAATATTTATTAATACAAAGGGCGTTGAAATGCATTGTTGCTGGACCTTCTGAATGTGGATGTGATGATTCTAGACTCTGCTACAGAATTCATGTGTCTTTCTTTGGCTCAATAAGTTATTCTAACTGTGTTTTTGTGTTTTCTGTGTTTGCAAATATCATATATGTTTCATAATCTTAACAACGGGGAAAAAGAATAGCCCAGGACTTGTTTAAATACACTCTGTGTTCAATTCCTGCTATTATTTTGTTTTCTTCACAATTAGCATGAATAGAAATTCTTAAATGCTTTTGTTTCTGCTAATTCCTTCATTCTGAACATTGTCAAGGAATTCTTCACTGCTCCTTGAAAATATTCAAGCACCTTTCCTCTGCCACCATGATAAAGGATTCTTGACTGCCCTCTATCCTCTGGCCTGCATCCCATCAATCACTAGCATTTAATATTGTTCCAAATTGATTATCTTGCTTTGTAGTATTGCCTTTTATCACATAAACACACTCAGCAGTCCATCTTCACAGACCCCATTGCCCAATGGAATTAACTCTATCAGACCTGCATCCTACCTCTGTTTGAAATCACCATCCAAACCCATTTAAAACAAACCCATTTAAAGCAAACCTTTGCTCATCATAACTAGCCTAAAACTTCAAATAAACAAAGTTACATCATATAGAGAGAGCCCTCTCTAGATGCAGTTGGGCTAGAAATTGCATCTAAAATATTGGTTAGTGGTTACCTCAGCCGTATTCCCTTTTCCCACAAGTTTTGGGGAACAACCTGAGTGATAACATCATTGGCGACTCCACTAGGGACTGAATGAATGTCTGCTACTACTGTCTAAACTCTAAAGCTACATATGGAGTCTGAAGTTAGCCAGGCAGCCTTTGAAACTATCTTTGTTATGCAATCACAAGAGTAAATAAAAGCTACTTCAGTCCAACTCCAGTTTAGTTTTAGTTTCTAGATAGTTGTCTCAAAGATTTGTTTGGCCATCCTTGTTTCTAACCTCCCTGAAGGAAAGCCCCAAATTCTCCTACATTTTAGTAGTTTCCTTCAAAATTTTGTCAAAACATGTATCCTCCAAGAATTCCTAGAAAATACCAAAACACACTTAGAAGTTGGCTCCAAAGAAGAAAACTCGATACACAAGGTCAAACCCATACCCAAATCCTCCAGCTATTTTTGACAATCCAAATCTGATTGCTAAGAGCCTTAGGAAACCAGAAAATCAAGATAGTTCTGCTGATTCAAACCTTGAACCATCTCAGCAGAAACCCATTCAAATTAAACCCACTGCAGCAAATTCTCAAGCCCTCCTTCCTATTGTTGTAGCTTCTTCTAGTTCACCTTTATTACTCCAAACTCTCTTCTCCATCCCTCCATCCAAAACACTTATCTAGGCCCCTACCCCTGTGCTTCCAGTTGTCCCACTTTTTCCTGCCAACATGGAAAATAGATATGCTCCCCTGTAGTTGCCTACCAATCCAGGGGCTATGCTACAGGATTACCAGGGCAAAATTAACTACTTTGATAGTATAGGCACTTACACTGCTCAACAACATACCAAGAGAATGACAGATTATTTTGAAAACTATGAGATTGATGATAATGATGTTAGGATGAAAAATTTTGTCCAGAGCTTAACTGGTGATGTAAGGGCATGGTTTAGGTCACTCCCTGCAAACACAATAGCTAATCCAGATGCTATTTATCAAACTTTCTTAAATAGATGGGAGAAGAAAAAGGACCCTTTACACATCTTAACTGAGTATGAGAATTTGAAAAGAGGCCCACAAGAGAGTGTGCAAGACTATTGTGCCAGATTCAACAATACATACCTTGCTATTCCAATAAATCTTAGACCACCACCAGACTTAGCATTGATTAAATTCCCTGATGGTTTTGACTCAGACATGGCTTACCAACTTAGGGAGAGAGGTCCTCCTAGCCTTGAATATATGCAAAGTATAGCTGTGAGCATTGAAGCTAATTTAATTTCCAAAAGAAATCGAGCTAGGACTGAAATAAGAACAACTTTCAAAGAGGAACCCTCTGCCTTTGAACAGAAACTTGATGCGATTATTAAAGGCATGGATAGGCTGGGAGACAGAGTGGAAACTATTGAGAGGAAATCCTCATGGGACAGCCAACCAAACAACAATGCAAGAAATCCAAACCTTAGAAAAAATCAAAACCCCAATGTAGGAAAAGTTGGTCCAGACCAAAACATCAGGCCTCCCTTCCAAGAAAACTATGCAAAAGCTTCTACATCCAGTGAACCAACAGAGGACCCCCACATTAACCTAATGGGCGTTAATAGTGGCCAACCAATTTTCATAACTCAAGAAGACCAAGAGGCTCATACTCTTAGTCATTGTCAAATGAAATCAGGGGAATCCTTTGATTTTAAGCAAGGGTATGAAACAGTTGTGTATGAAGTCCATAAGCAATACAACTTGAGAAGCAGGAGAATATAAATCCCTGATGACCCCAAGCAAAAGATAATCAAGAAACCTACCAAAACTAAACTCAAGGACTCTCACATACCAATCATCCCTAAATCCACTTCCAATCCTAATAGTCCAACAGTTGTAGATGTTTCAGACAAAGATAGATCAAAACAACACCCTACATCTGTCTCTCCACTCAGAGAAATGGTAGAAGAACCTTTGGAAGATGGTGAACAAGCAACTCTAGTTCATCATGACATTCTAGTAAAAGAGGCAGTTGTTGAAAACTCAGTTGAAAGACACGACCTTGTTGCCCAAAATATCAAAACACAAATAGAAAAACCCTTTAATATGGAGGTTGAAATAAGTAAGTTAAAAGTGTCCATCCCATTATCTGAATTGGCTAGACATGAAGTTTTTAGGGAACAAATCAACAGATCATTACAAATTTCAGAAAACAAAGATTTAGTGAACATCCTTGATGATCAACCAGAACTCATATTTGGCCCTGAAGAAAATGGTAAAACAGTAGATGGAGGTGTCCCTCCCTTTTATGTGAGTCTAAACATTCATGACAAGGTGCTGCACAATGCAATGTTTGACTCAAGAGCTTCACATAATCTGATGCCCAAATCTATTATGGAAAAGTTGGACCTAGATATCACTAGGCCATACAAAGACTTGTTTTCCTTTGACTCTAGGCAGGTCCGGTGTCTAGGCTTAATCAAGGATCTATGTGTGTCATTAGTTCAATATCTAGCCAAGACAATTCTCATGGATGTGGTGGTAGCTGATATTCCACCCAACTATGGAATTGTGTTATCTAGATCCTGGGGTGCCAAGCTACAAGGATCTTTGCAACTAGACATGTCTTATGCCACTATCTCAGTCTTCGGCCAGCCTAAAAGGCTATACCGAGAAACTTTGATGAAGTATGTGGTAAGTAGTCAAGAAAAACCCCAAAACTTTCCCATCTATTATATACATTCAAACATGGACTCTTTTATATTATACAACATTGAAATTCAAACCCAAACTGATGTAAAAATGGTGACTTTAAGTCAAAATGAATTCCTAGACAAAGAATCCACAGTTCAGATTCAATAAATCTTGGAAGATAATATATTAACAGTCACACATAAAGAATCCTATGAGACTGTAAATCCAACTATCCCTGCTGAGCAAATGGAAATGGCTCCTAATACCAGTACAAATCAAGAAAACCTATGGTATCTAGAGTTTGATGGATCTGTTAATAAGCTAGGAGCAGGGGCAGGGGTCTAGATACATAATGTGAAGGATGACCACGCTGAGGGACATGCATTTAGATTAAATTTCAGGTGCACCAACAACATGGTCGAGTATGAAGCCCTCCTTTTAGGACTCAAAGTGATAAAAAACTTGGGTGCAGCCCGGATATCAATTTTGGGAGACTCTGACCTTATTATTCAACAAATAAAGGGTAACTTCATTACAAATGATCTTAGGCTGAGGTCATATAGAGCTGCCACAATGGAAATTCTCAACACCTTTCTTGAAACCCAACTGACCAAGATTCCAAGAAATCAAAATCTGCATGCCCATAGTCTAGCAACTTTTGCAAGCACTTGCAAATTGCCATTCAAGCCTAATCACCTATTCACTGCTGAAATAAAACATAGACCTGCAGTGCCAGATAATGTCAAAAACTGGCAAGTGTTTGAAAATGATACACAAATCAACAATTTCCTGACTTTGAAAGAAGAGTTCACAAGCACAAAAATGGATACCAACACTATAGAGGAAAGAAACCAAATGGACAAAGTTGAAACACATATCTCTGCTAAAACAGCAAACCAAATTCTACATCCCACCAAGTTCACTAAAACAGATTTACAACAACTTCAGGAAAAAGAAGGTGAGGAGGCAATTGTAGCAAAATGTGAAGTTATTGAGCTGAAGGATAACTTTCTACCTACAGGCCTCACTCCTTTAGAGGACATTTTTGACTCAAATGACATCTCTAGGAACCTAAAATGCAGCCATTAAACGCAGAAATTGAGTACTGTAATTTAGGAACTGCAGAAAATCCAAAAATGATAAAATTCTCCAAAGCTCTACCTCCTGAGCAAAAACCCAAGTATATTAAACTATTCAAAGAATTTCAAGATGTCTTTGCATGGAGTTATGAATACCTAAAGTCTTATGATATTGCAGTAATCCAACACACAATACCTCTCAAAGAAAACCAAAAACTTTCAAATAGAAACTTAGGAGGGTCAACCATGTGCTGCTCCCTTTGATTGAGAAAGAAGTTAAGAGAATGTCTGAAGCTGGAATTATAGCACCAATCAGATTCTCAGAATGGGTCTCAAATTTAGTTCCCACTACAAAGAAGACAGGGGAGATAAGGTTATGTGTGGACTTGAGAAATTTGAACAAAGTCTCTTTAAATGATAATTACCCTTTGCCCAAAATGGATCACATTCTGCAAAGGGTAGTGGGTGCTTCAAGGATATCATTGTTAACAGGGAGCTAAGTGGGTTACGATGATAGAGCCAAGTGAAAATATAAGATTTATAAAGACATAGTTTGAGAAAGTGGTAAATTACCTAGATATTTTGGCTAATCCCCTTACATATAAATTTTTTTCAAAGACTTAGTCCAAGTATCTAAATTTCCTTCCTTCATCACCTGTGCATGGATCACCAGTGGTAGCATGATATAAAGCTAGACATAGCACACACACCCACTTTGCATCAGACTCGGTTTCACAAACAAATGCCACAACCTCGAATGATTGCTCACAATCTCTTGTCAGTGCAATACACACCTACATTCATAGGAGTGTCATCAACAAAAAAGAGGCGCTTGCAGGAGATACAACTTGCCTCAACAAAGGAGACTAAAATGGGAATGTTGTAATGTTTTACAATTCACTTACCAACCACTAACTAACTAGTGGGTCACTACTTTGATATATGGAATAAAAGAATAAAAGAGAAACCCTAAGGTTCTTCAAAGCTAACTTCTAATTTAATTAAAATTTGATTCAAGATAAATGTAAACTAATAAAATAGAAAGCCCAAGGTTGTTGCTTCAAAGCTAACTTCTAGTTTAATTAAAAATTGATTCAAGATAAATAAAAGCTCCTTTTTTGTTTTCCTTTATATATATAACATTTTTTTTTCCTTATATATAACATGTTACAATTGTTAAAATTAATGTCCAGAAAGTTACAGTTAGTTGTTTTAAGGATAGAATTGAGACTCTAATATTAGGTCGCAAATCCTACTATCTAGGGAGTGGTTGAAACCACCCTGATAGTGTGAAAGCCTATATGTACTAGGTTGTTCTCCTGATTGAAGATATTGTGTGTATGAGTGTTTGTACGCTCTCCAGGTACTTCACCTGGAGAGCCATTTAGTTTATATATATATATATTTTTTTATCATGGTATCGGAGCTTCAGGATTGTTGATCCTGTAAGTTGTTTGAAAGGCACGACTAAGGAAAAATCGTCGCTTGGATTGGAGGGATAAACATGCCAATCCATTTTGTCAATCGTCGCAGATTTCAAGTGTGCAGTCGCGAAGACCTTCGCAAGTCCATGCTGAGACGCGCCAATCTTGAGCTAAAAGAAAAAATATTGCGTCTTTTGTTTATTTCGCTTGGCACTTGCCAAGATCCCCCACTGTTGCACCAAGTCTGGACTGCTTAGGCAGAGGCAAGGCCTGGACCGCCGAGGAGGAACACTGTGAATCTGTTGGATCTAGATCCGTGTGCAGGAGGCTGACACTGCAGGGAGGAGACAAGATTTTCTTTTTTGCCATCTGCGTGAGATCAAATGTAGCAAAGAAGAAAGTAATGTTGACTACCGTGTATGGTGTGGAGTTGCTCAGGGAAAAGACTGAGGAGCAGTGTGAGCACAGTGAAATTGTCCACAGACCAATTATTTGTTTTAGGTGACTTTGTTAACAGAGGTTTTTTACTTTGTGGAGACTTTCTTTCTACTTCTTGCGTTGAAGGTTCAATATCTTGATCGAATCACACTTAGCCGGGGAAATCATGAGAGCTAGCAGATTACACAAGTATACAAATTCTGTGATGAATGCCTTCGGAAGTATGGAGGTTGCGTGCTTCAACTTCCCACAGTTCACGTGCTTACGCTGGTGAAGAGGGTGATAGAAATAACTATCGAAATTTGTGTTGGAAATAATACTGAGAGGGGGGGGGGGGGGAATAAGTATTATCACAATTAATAAACTTTTTCATTTCCATAATCAGATCATATATGCTACTTCACAACTTCTTATGATTGAGTTAATTGATCTAAATGAGTGCATTAGACATTAATCAACCATATTATCAGTTAACAGATGCAGTAACATAGATAGATCATCACACATAAGGCACACACATGAACACCATGATATAAGGTGGAAACCCAATGCGGGTGAAAACCACCTGCTGCAAGTCATCTCAATCTTCTTCTTAAAAAGAAAATCCTTTTACAGTATTTTGTACTGGTGCAGCCTTATACCAGTACAGGAGCTACAACCCCCTTTGCTCTTGTACTAGCTGATCCATTACTAGTACGCAGGCTACTACCTACTACAATGCTCCAAAGATTTCCTTTAGCTCTTGTACTAGCTTAGATACTAGTACGTAGGTGCTGACCTACAATCTTTTCTCCTCCAGGTACCACGTTTCATCAATTTTCATACTGGATACACTGAAGCACAACACATAATCTGAAAGGCCACGTTTCATCCAATTTTCATACTGGACCCAACAACAACATTGAAGCACATAATCAAACAACCTTCTGAATCACCCAATCACTAGATCAATACATATACAATGAGAGTCATCAATCAGATCTAGTCCAATCAGAATTCACATTGGAAGTATTGAGTCATTTAAGAACATAATCAATCAAACTTCTCAGACTGCTGTTTATCAGATCATAATACCAGAAACCAGACCCAGAACACAGCAAGGATAAACATGGACAGCTAATTTGATTTCAAGAGAAGTACACAGCTTCACCCATGTAATGCCTGCGTACAAGTACGCACTGTTCTTCTGTGGCACCGCGCACCTCCACACCTGCGCCTTCTGTGGCGCCGCGCACCTCCGCAGCTGCGCCTTCTGTGGCGCCTCCGCACTGCGCCTTCGGTGGCGCCACTGTGGCATCTCCTGTGGCGCCTCCGCACTGCGCCTTCTATGGCGCCTCTGCACTGCGCCTTCTGTGGCACCTCTGTGGCATCTTTGCACTGCGCCTTCTGTGGCACCTCTGTGGCGTCTCTGCACTGTGCCTTCAGTGGCACCTCTGTGGCGTCTCCTGTGGCGCCTCCGCACTGCGCCTTCTGTGGCACCTCTGTGGCGTCTCCGCACTGCGCATTCTGTGGTGCCTTCGCACTGCGCCTTTTGTGGTGCCTCCGCACTTCCGCAGCTGCAGCGCTCGAGAGATCACCCTTCACATATTCGCTCTCCACTTCACTTTCATATATATCGAGCTTTTGAAACAATAACCCAATATTTCAGATCTTAAGATATTCAACCCAAAACATGCTCAAGCCAAATGATCTCCTTTGCTTTATATAGGAAAGCTCTTCCTCAAATCATGGATCATG
>APFE031065489.1:0-53934 GCA_000404065.3 Pinus taeda
GACTCTGAATTCTCACTAGCTACACAGCAGTGGAGAGAGGCAGATCTACAAGCTCCAGAAGGGAGTGCGTAGGCCAGTCTAGTGCTATGCAGAGGAGAGGGAGCAATTCGACATTTTTTTGGCAGAGATGGCAGCCACATCTCTAGGAGGGAGGTGGGGTGATCTAGAGATGTAGTTTGAAAGGACCACAGATGGGCAAGATCATTGAGGAACCCACCTCTTGGATCATTACCTTGCTACGAGAGCCCAGCGTTGTGGTAGCAGGATGGACTAGTGTCAGATCGTGCCGAGTGTCAGAGAGACAATTGCAGCGGCTAGGAGCGCCAGAGATTGAACAGTGCAGAGAAAAGTTGGTAGCAGTGCAGATGTCACAGCGCAGAGATCAGCAGCAGCGCAGATGCTTCAGAAGGTCAACATAGAGACTAGCAGCAATCATGTTCCAACATTCACATGGTATCATACTGAACATAGTTAGTTCAGTAATTTGGGATGTTTTTTCGTTGCTCATGCAGTAGCAGCAGTTGCAGTGCAGGGGCAGTTGGCAGTGCCAGTGCAACAGTAGCACAGATGCAGAATTTCAGAGAAAGTTGCAGTACAGATGCAGTGTTGATAGTGGCAGGGTCAGCCGTAGTAAAAATGCAGCGTTTGACAAGTAGTTGGTGGACAAGATGTCAAAGATCAATAGCGCAGAAGGAGATGTTATAGAACAGAGTGATGCTTCAGTAGGTTGCATTGCTAAAGCACATTCCTTGCTAAGAGGGAGTGTTGATTTCTGGTAGCATCGAATGTGATCTAAGTCTCAAATTTTGCGGGGAGGCTTAAACACATGTATTCCAAAGAACTCGAAAGCGTTTTGGGAAATTCCACCCAAAAACAATTTTATTAAAATAATTAATTTTTTTAATGGGACCATAGAATAATTAATGGGTATTAATCTAATTGTGGGTGTAACTTCTAAAAGAGATGAGGATCAACAGGAAATGATCTTAGCCATTGATTAGCTTCTAATCTAGGTCGTTGAATGTCAACGAGGAGATTATTTAAGGAAGCTTGAGGGTCATTTGGAAAGACACACACACAGAGTTCAGAAGTTCGATTTTCTCAAGTAAAGCAACTGTGATGAGTATTTTGATTGTGAGTTGTTGCAAAGAGGGTAAGAGAGAGTTTTGGTAGGAGGAGATCTTCTCCGGAGCCAAGAATACTCAACAGAGAGGAAAAAACACACACAGGGGAGGCAGTGCAGAGGGCAGAGAGGGTGATGCAGAGCTAAGAAGGGCTCACGCAGGCTCCACACAAAGCAATGCAGTAGCTTCCAGCAAAGAGATCCAAATTTGCTGAAGGAGTTGGTGTTTGTAAGCCAGGAGGGCTGGAAAAGGCTCTTGGAGGCAGATCGATTCTCGGTTGGGATGACATAGTGACTTAGAGGCTGATGCAGGGCCCACGCAAGGCAGCGTAAAAGTAATCGGGGAACTCACAGTTTAGTTGCCGAATCAGCCGGGATCAACAGTGTTGAGTGAGGTAATCTCACCAGTCTTTCTTGCCAAGTGATTTTCTCTGTAACTGGATTGTCAAGAGGGCATCCAGAGTTGTATTCAAAATACTTCTACATAATAATAAAAACCCTCAGATCTGATGCACCAGTTTTCCTGCATTAGGGTTTTTTCGGTGAAATTTGTCCAAAAAATACTATGTCACTTGTGTGTATCTTTATTGTTCTATTCTTGTTTTGGGCAAATCAATTAATTAAGTGAAGGTCGCAGTTGTATTAGCTTCAATATTTGTTGTAGGAAGCAATAAATAATTTGTTTCAGTAAATAACAAATAGGAGAAGTTTAATCAGTTGTTGCAATATTTGTCTCCAACTGAGAGGTACTACTGTCGAGGATATTCTTTGTTGGGTGAGCCATTTCTGGCACCCAGGTTGTATTCTGAAAACTGCATAATAATAAAACCCTTTGAATAGCTACACCAGTTTTCCCGCATTGGGTTTTTCTGGGGACATTAGTCCAAAAACAAGGGTGCCACTTGGGTGCTTGTTTTCTTTCAGTTGATGATCTGTATGTGTTGATACTGTACTTGTATTTATTTTCAGTATTTACATGGTAAATAAATTGTTAAGTAACAAAACAAGCAGGAAGAAATAAATCAGATAGTACAAGAAGAATTTCTAATGGTTAGACTTAGAAATTCCAACACAAGGGTGAGGTCTTTAGTCATTTTAGAGATTTCAAAGCTCAAGTGGAGAACATGACAAGAAGGAAGATCAAGGTGTTGAGGACAGACAATAGGGGAAAATACACATCTAATGCATTCATTGCTTTCTACAAGAAGGCAGGAATCAAGAAGGAGAATAGAATGGCCTACAACCTACAACAAAATGGGGTTGCAGAGATGAAGAACCACTCTATCACTAGTGCGGAGAAGGCCATGATCCATAATCAGATTTTTTCAATATTTTTTAGGACTGAGGCATGCAGCAAAGCTGCATATTTACATAATAGAAGCCCACACCAGATTCTAAAGGGTTAGACACCAAAGGAAACATTCACAAGTATAAAGGCTATGATAGGACATCTCAGGCTATTTGGTTTTCTAATCTATATCCACATACCTATGGAAAAGAGGACAAAGATGCAACCCTCACGTGAGAGAGGCATCCTGGTGGGATACAACAAGGATTTGAAGGCTTATAGAGTTTTCCCAATAGATCAATGGAAGATAGTGTTGAGTCGAGGTGTCAAGTTGACCTACCAACAAATGCAAGGGGGCCTCAAGAGGAGGAACCAATGGAGGAGCTGAGAGCAAAGCCTTCCAATAGCAAAGATAGCTAGCATGTCGAGCCTCTTGAGACCACTTTCAAGGACATAAAACCTCTACAGAAGTTTCCGATGTACATGGCTTTAGTGACCAACATCATAGGCTCAAAGCCTTCCAGCTTGGAGGAAGCAACTAGCCAGCAAGTGTGGAGAGATGCCATGGTGGAGGAGCACAACTCCATCATGAAGAATGATGTTTGGGAGATTGTGCCAAGACTAAAGGAGAAGATAGGTGTGACTTCCAAGTGGCTTTACAACGTAAAGCATGTAGTAGATGGTAGTGTGCAGAAATACAAGGTCAAATCTGTGGCTCTTGGGTTCTCTTAGAAAGAGGGAGTAGACTTTGAGGAGAATCTTGCTCTCATAGCCAAATACTCCACTATTTGAACAGTTCTTTCAATAACTTTTGAGATGGGATGTAGCATCCATCAGGTGGATATGAAAATCAGCTTCCTCAGTGGCATCATTGAGGAATAAATGTACATCAAGCAACCACGAGGGTTTGAAGTCCTTGACATAGAGCACATGCATGCAGGCTTAAGAAATCCCCGTATGGACTCAAACATGCACATAAGGCCTAGTATGCCAGGATTGACATTTATCTATAGGGCATAGGCTTCACCAAGAGTAAGACAGATCCCAACCTATAATTCTTGTTGGTTGGATCTGAGACACTCATTTTAGTGTTATATGTTGACAATCTCGTTCTGACAAGTGCAGAGAGACTAATGCAGGTTGCAAGTCAAATCTAGAGTTGAATTTGAGATGAAGGATATTAGGTCAATGCATTACTTTCTCGTAGGTTTGGAAATAACCAGGTGAGATCTTCCTCAGATAGGGAAAGTGCACTCTAGAGATGATAAAGAGTTTCAGGATGAAGGATAGCAAACTGATGGCCACTTTAATGCTGACGAATTTGAAGAATATTGATTCTTCAGTTTCAAAGTTGATAGACTCCAAATAGTACAAGTTGTCAAGTAGTTGATTGGTTTATTGATGTATCTGGTCAACACTTGACCAAACATAAGCTTTGTTGTTAACAACCTAAGCCAATTCATAGTGGAACTAAGGGAGATTCACTAGATTGCAACAAAGCATGTGCTCAGATATTTTCTAGTTTAGTGTTTGTTTGGTTAATTTCCCAGAGCCATTTTCCCTGTAAGGGAGCTCTTGTAAGTTCTAAAGATAATTTTAAATGGTGAACTAATCTAGAAGACCAAAAATAATTGTGCATTGTCTATGATTGCTTTTCTCATTTTCTGTTGCATGCAAAAGTTAATAATTCCAGCAAGTAACTAGATCTTATCTATTTGCTTGGATAGTTAGTTTTAGGAAAATTTAACATCCTCCAATATCCATTTCCCAATTAGGGAAAACGCCCTTACCATTTCTCTCTAGAAAAAATCCTATAGAGAATTAGTAAATCAACAAGTATTTGATTTTGACAAAATTATCATTGAAATGGCAGATGGAAAGACCTCTTTGAAAATTCTATTATTGAGTCATGGTGAAGATAAACGAAATCATTTGAAAATATAACAATCAAACATGTGTTTTAAGAATTGAATTAATCTATAGATAGATTATCCAAGCCTTACTCCTACAAGAAGGCTCATTGATCACAAATGAGAAAATGAAAAAGGATTTTTTCTAAGAGACCTTTTTAGCATTTATAAAAAATTTGTATTGTTGATTTTCTAGAATTGAGAATGACTCATGTAACTATCCTTGAAAAAAAGTGTTGTAATTTGTTGGCTGAAGCCAAATCATGATGGAAGGTTGTATATGAACTACTCTTGACTATAATCCAACAAATGTTTCTCAAACAACTTTTTTTTCTTTTGCAACAACCAAGAGACTTAGTCATCACTGTAATGAACCCTATACAAAGGCTTGTGAACTCTATTTTAAGCTACCTCAAGTGGTCGGGCTCAACCGAAGTGGCCAAGGATAGGCCATGAAGTTGAGATGAGTCACAGCTTATGTGGTTGTTTTTTGGTTATTGGTTACTTATTTCCATCTCACGTCATTTTTTATTCCTAACAACCAATGTCAGAGCACAGGTTGCTTTGAGAGAGAGATTGGGAAAGTTGTAAAAAGGAGAATTTGTTTGTCTACTATGTTTGTGTAGGAGGTATATATTATTGTTGGTTGAAGATTATCTAAATCTTTGAAGAAAGTTGCAACTATTGTGTTTTTCAGGTGTTGTTGAGATCATGAAGGTGTTGTAAAAGCTTGTGTTTAGATATACTTCAGTACATAACAGATGTGTGAGTCAAAAACTAGTGTCAAGTCACTTGTTTTGGATGCTAAAATTCAATCGTTTTTTTTATTACTAGAGTTACCCATTTGGCTAAAATCCAATGTAGATATTGGGAGTATAAATATCTAGACCATACTTATATCTAAGGTTGTAAAGTTAGTACAAAATCTAAATGGAATGACCTCTAGTAGACTAGATTGACATTAGGTGATACCCTGATAAGCAATCATAGTTTTTCTATTGGCTCAAGTTTTGGGCACATGATGAGTGTAATTGTTGGAGCCTTCGTTAATTTTGAATGATTTTGACCAGTTTTCACTGACCAAAGGGCGGGAAAAGGACAAATGACAGCAACGATTGGGTGGCGGAACGAACAGTTGTGAAGGAGTGATGGCAAGGTGGTAGTGGAAGGCAAAGGCAGCCAAGGAGACGGGAAGGCGCACAAGTAGCCAAGAGAGAAAGCAGTCGAGCAAGAATTGGCAGTCTACGCAATCGGGAAGGACATAAAAGGGGAAGAACAAAGAGGAAGAAGGTTCTTGTTGAACCCGCCAGAAGCAGAAGCAGTTGGTTGCAAAAGACGTACGCGGGTGCAGATGCTACAACAGAGAGAGTTGGGATCCGAGGGACTGGGTTGCAGAGCTGATCTAACCCAAGCGATTGAGTTGGGCATTCTATGTAATGTTTATGGCGAAATGCCGGATCATGATGTATTATGTTATGCTAAGTTAATATAAAACAGAGTTGATGGTTGTTGCGACTTCTAATGTATTGAGCACCATGATTTCTGGGCTTATTAAAATTTTAAATAGTCTGCCTATTACATGTAAATGGTAATTCATAGATTGATGTAAGGATGTTGTTGGTTATGTGTTCTTTATGATGGATCTATGCATATGAGTTATGGGTACTGTTATCTTTGTTTCATGTATTATGGATGCATATGTGTGTGATCGCCTGTGCCCGGTTATATTTTCTCGACCCCATGCTGAACCCTTCTCCCTTTTGGTCACGGCGCACTTCGGGTGAGACTCCTTGCCCTTCGGGGTGAGGTGAAAATGCCAGTGCTGTCCTAGACTACATCGGACCACTATTGGCCTCCTGTGCGTAAACCCAGGGTCTTTTCCCTGATGACTCTTTCGAGCCAACACTAACCTTGATGTTGTACAACATTCAAATACTTGTTGTACCTTGAAGGAAATTATGTAATGTTGCAAGGGTTGCATGATCAATTGTACGTGACACCCTTGAGTTTTTGGACCAATTTGCAAACCCTGACATTAGGCAAGTTATTTAAGCATATATTTTGTATAGGCATTTGTTTTTTGCTAGAGTTGCTAATTTGGCTAAAATCCAGTGTAGATGATGGAAGTATAAAGATCTAGACTACACTTATATCTAAAGTTGTAGAGTTAGCATAGAGGCTAAATGGAATGAGTTCTAGCAAACAAGATCAACATTAGGTGATAACCATAGTAAGCAAACATAGTTTTTTCTATTGGCTAGTGTTTTGGGCACATGATGAGGCTAATCTTGATGTTGTTGTACAATACTCAAATACTTGTTATACCTGTTGCAAGCGCTGCATGATTGGTTGTACTTGACACCCTTGAGTTTTTGGTCCAATCTATAAAACCTAGCCTTATGCAGGTTATCTAAGTATACATGTTGTAGCACATGCAATCATCCCTCTCATGCATGGATAGGATGTAGGATCTATTTTTGGAATGAACCAATTGGATAGGTATGATGGTGGTAGGTACTCGTACATTGGCTCGATGTTGTTGGAGATGTTCAATATTCTATTAAGGAGAGAATGTATGAAGCAATCTTAGAATGTCAGATAGTTGGGACCAAGTCATGGTTAAGGAGGAATTTAACATGCAAATGAAAATATTTTCTAGAGAACTACTGAGTACAATGGTTGCCATCCATGTAGCTCAACAAATGGATTTCCATTTATATGGACATCAATATCATATTTGTGTATGTACAAAAGGAAGGAGCAAGTAAGCCCAATAATGAAGAAACTAAAGATGAGAACATGACTCAAATCAAGACCAAGACAACAAATCAATAAGTAGAAGATTGGATAAGAAGATAAACATTAAGGAATCATATCATAAATGCTTAGCAAAAAATATTAAGGGGGAGTTTTGGAATATTATAATTACATTGGTAATGAATCTAGAAAGCTCTAGATCTAGTTTTGTCTTGAGACCATTGTTTAAGTAACCCATTGTATTTGTTATAATGAAGGCTATATAAAGGTTTTCAAAGTTTGTTATAAGCTGCCTCAAGTAGTCAAGCTCGTCGGAAGTGGCCAATGATACAAGAATAGGTTGAGAAAAGCCGCAACTCATCAGTGTGGTTGTTTTCTTGTTATTGGTTAATGATTTCTGTCTCACTTTATTTTTATTTCTAACAAGTCTGGACACTCTCTCCGCTCATGGAAAACACCACCCTCCTATAGGTTCTACACACTCCCCACCCATGGAAAAATGATCCCCCTGACCCTCATGTGAATCCCTCTCCTCCTCCCCAAGAAGGCTCACGATTTTCTTGCATGGCAATACATGGATCCATCTTGAAAATCAAGGTGGGTTCTTTTTCTATCAATGGATAATGTTTTCCCTCTGTCCCAACAAGCCCCCATATCTTCATAATTGTGGGTGGTTGGTTTCCCAACTACCCAAACTTAAATTATGAAAGATAAGTAACAATTCGGTTTTTTATTTTTTTAGATAAAACGTAATTAATTATATCTACAGACAGGAAAATACAAGTTGTGCATACATCTTTCTCTATATGCATTATCCAACGTCCACTTATTTTTGCATATATGAAGATATTTTCCCTTTCTCTCACTGAAATTTGAAATTCCTTCAACAATATCTACCAGATTTCCAGTAGATTCAATTCATCCCATCCCATCCCATCCCATCCCATCCCAATGCAGCTCTTTCTGACGATATTTTACATGAAGAGACCACCTATAAAATGTAAAAACAATTCATCGACCACTAATAAAATTAGATGAAAGAACATTTTACATGACCACATTTATAAAGGACAAAGTTGCTTTTCCATGACCACATCCATCAAGGACAAAGTAGCAAGGTGTGACAAAGTCGCTTAAAAGGTTTTCGACCCGCAGCATATCTTACACTTCAAGATCCTCCAGCAACAATATAGGCAAAGGAATCAGAATAGGCATGGGCAGAGACTGATCCAGATCGAGGATCCAAAAGCAAAGACAACAGTAACAGAGGTACCAACACCGTCAGCAATTGTTTAAGCACCACTAGCAGAAGGAGCAATTGTATTCATATTAAAGTGAAAACTACCTTATCTAGCCCATTGAGATGGAGAAGAAACTGAAAGGAATATCGTATATCAGTATAAATATTTTGGGAAATATAAAATTTGAGGATGATCATAAATTTCAACGGACACATTATCAGCCACGATACCATACAGCAAAAATCCCTGATGGAATCGCCATTTTTTTCAAATATAAGGCAAATACTCTTGCGATATAGTATCATAGGGCTCCAGCTGTAATGAGGAACCATGAAACGGAATATATCTCACTTGGAAAACTACGGTGAGGCCATCCATGGGTTTATGATTTTATATAAAATCAATTGGGAACATCGGCCCTTCATAGAGAAAACGCAAACAAACTTAAACGCATAAAATTCCTGAATAACTTAAAAACCGTTTGAAGCATGAACATATTCATATACAGTCAACCAAATTCCAAGTTTAAACCTATGACCTATCTATCATTCGAGGTTGTTGTAAAAGCGTCCTCGGCCATTATAATATTAAAATTGACGTAGAAAACATCCATCAGATCTTATGTTGTACTCCCAAGTCTATAATTGTCAATTGGGTTAGTTCATTTATATTATAGCCGCATGAAATCAACCCAACATCGTGTCAAATCTACCCTATAGTGCCTCAGTGAACTGCAAACTAAACCACGCCAACGATTCATCAGAAACATTTATTATGAAATAATTTATTTAGGTTTCCTCCTTTATATTAAAGCAGATTGAAATTAACCCAACATCGCGTCAAATCTACCCTATATTGCCCGGGTAAACTGTAAACCAAACCAAGCCAATACTTCATCGGAAAGATTTATTATGAAACAATTCATTTAGTATCAATATTGTTTAAACCCTTGAACGCTGAGACAAGGGAATAAAGGGTATCCGTTTGCCCATAGCCAATGGCCGAGGAAAGGAACTCAGTTAACTTTGTCTTTATTTAGTACTAGAGTTATTTTGAACTATTAAAAGTTGAGAAAATGGAATATTGTGTACCTGTTTGCCTAGCGCTGATGGCTTGAGGACAGGAACCCTGCTGTCTTTCACAACTCTGGTCTCTGCTCGTCTCCCAGACAGAGCTGAGCTCGCCTTTGGAATGAACAATGTTCAATTTGGAGCAAGTAATATGTGATGTTTTCCTATTAAATGCACAAACAGCCTTTAATTTACAAAATATACGAGGATAAGATATAATGATAAATCATTTCATACAGCCATGAAAAATAGTATTAATAAATCTAAAAAAAAATAAAGAGAGGACGGTTTGAGCCAGGAGTCTAAGGAATATAAAAACATTTAGTGGAAAATGAACAATAGATTAAGATACCTCAACGGAATCCATGAGAATCGACATGCAGCGTGGTGAGTTGATTTAACTCCCCATTCTCAGCTCTATTTCTCCAATTATGCTTCAAGCTCCAGCAGATTCAAATCCAATTCACGTTCCAGCCTTTACAACTTTACAGTTTCACATATACATCAACACGACATATAACATGAAAAAGACAGACACGCACCAGGAAAACAAAGAAGAAGAAGCAACCACAAAAAATTCACAGAGATCACATGGGAAGCGCTTCCATAGACCGACATAAACAAAGGAGGCAGAGACCAGAACGTAACATAGATAAAGGAGGAGGTGAATGTGAATAATCAGAGCTGAGAGCAGCTTCCTTTCTCTCTGTAACAACTTTCATTGAATTAAATTCGTTCGTTCTATCTCGAACCGACCTCTTCTCTCTCTCTCTCCACTGATATTTGAAACTCAGAAGATAACACTTTACAATAATCTCTAAAAATTAAGTTCAGTAGATTCATTGCACTCCATCTAACACTATCCGCTATTTTGCATGGACAGACCACCTGTAAAATGAAATAATAATTCATATCGGAGCATTAATAAAATTAAATGGAAGGAACATTTACTATGAATGACAGACATTAAAGGACTATGGTAAATTAACATAAATAGTGTGAGGAATTGAAAATTTTGAAGCGCTCATCCGCCAGGATACCATACGTCCAATAATCCTGATGGATTTGCCACATTTTTCCATCTACCTTGCACAATTATTGACATTTTTCACAATTATTCTTCATCTTTATAAATGGAAACTGGGCTTTCTCACCTAGACGAACTACAGTGCTCGGATTTGAGCGTCCTCGTGAGGATGGAAACACAGGCCTGCCAGACAAAGAAAAGAAAAATGCATCTGAAGGGTCATCGAAATGAAACCGCGGCCACCATTACAGTGCACAGGGTATAGGTCCGCCAGACAAAAAAATGCAGGTGAAAGGTTATCGAAATGAAACAGCGGCCACCATAATACTGCACAGGTTATATTAGGCGGCTCCGAATTTCCTTTTAACATGCCACGAACCACACGCACCTCAAGGAAAATGCATCGACCACCCTCGCACGTATGAGAAGACGCCGTCATTAAATGTTACTTATCCTAGTTAAAAGAAAAGCTCTCTAATCAATCATGATTATTTTATTTACCTCACCGACATATGCTCTGTATATCTCACCGACATATAGCAACGGCTCGGAATGCTTTTTATTCAAACTTTCACCGACATTTATCTTCATGACCTGATAAAAAATAATAGGGAGAATTGCGAGTTTTTCTTTTAGATTTTATTTAGAAAGAAAGAAATTAGTTTAGTTTATAGTACAGATTGTTTCTTCATTTGATGTGTTTGGTTATTTTTTTATAAAATTTTATAATAAATGTTTTTAATTTTTTTACAAATTTTTCATTGAACAAATTACTTTAAATTCAATAAAAATATTTAATCATATAGGTTATATTCTCAAAAAGAAAACAAGATAAACTATAAATTTATGGAATTGTTTTTAGTGCGATTTTTTGGACTTTATGTGTTTGAATTTGGTGGAAACATTTGAGGTGAAATCTTGATTTGTGCTATTTAAACTAGCTTTTTTTTACTGTATATATGGATTTAGCACCCTCAAAAACCCCTAGGGCATTTAGATTGTGCAGAGTTGCTCATCAAACTTGTGACTTCAATAAATTTTTGCCATATTTTTAGAAAAGTTCGACAAAAAAACCACCAAAAAAACTTCCAAAAAATCACCCAAAAAACAACTCCTAAACCTATTCCTACAATTTTTATTCATAGAAACATGATGATATTCCTATATAGTAAAACAAATTCCAAAATTAAACTTTAACCTAAGATTCGATATTAAGTGTTAGGTTAATATAAAGTCATGGATCATAAAACGTATAAAGATTAACACAAACCTAGGATTCGATATTAAGCGTTAGGTTAATATAAAGTCATGTATCATAAAATGTATAAAAATACAGCATTCAATTAACACAAAAATATTTAACCCTGAACCTAGGATACGATGTTAGGGTAAAAACATATTTAGTGTTAGGTTAATATAAAGTCATGGATCATAAGATTTGTAAAAATACATCATTCAATTAACAAAACACAAAAATATACAAAAATATTTGTATTATAGTTTGTTTTTTTTGAGTAATTGGTTTTTTTTGGGTTAAATTTACGTTAGTTTGGGTTTGACAAAAAAACAATTGCAAATTTTTTTATAGTTTACATTATATATTGAAATATATAACTTTTAAAAATAATTTAATTTTTTTATGATTAATTTGATTGGATATCAAATTGAATGTCTTATTGTTTTTTGCTTCTATTAATGTGCTCTTACCTATATTAATTAACCAAAGTGCATAGATCACATCAAGATGGGCATTTATGATACATTTTGTTTTGTGAAATTGATAAAATTATTGCTAATGAGTATAATCATTTTATATTCTTATTATAAAAATGGCTAATGATTATTATATTCTAATAAAAAATATATTATTTAAACTTACATATATAATTTAAAATGATTATTTAGAATCACATATATAATTTTAAAAAAATTATTAATAGTATATGAGATATATTTTTATTTTTACATTATATTTTTATGGGGTAGAAGTGACTTATGTTTTTGTGCCAACGTAGCTACATATGATAAATTTTACACTATTAATGAATGAATGATATTCAAAATAATAAAATGTTTGTAGTACAAATAAATATAAAATTTCTCATATTCATAAACCAAGATATAACAATAAAATTTTCGTAAGACCGTATCCACAAACTATAAAAAGCCAAATGTAAAATATTAATAATTATTTCTATGTTGCAATACAAATAATGTTAATTTAGAAAATTTAATAATGCATTTAATTACAATTTAAAATGAATCTAATTATAACATTTTAAAATTCTAAATCTTTGTATTTTTATTATTTTCTACTTTTATTTAGCTATATTTAAACTAAGTGGCAAGGACTAGCTACTATGTAGCCCTTGTTTATATTTGTATTGGTGTAAAGTTTTTTATTATATTACAATCTTAAGTGTAGTTCTTTTAATTTATGTTTTTACTGGTGGTTAATTTTTTATTAAGTTTATGATGAAATTTCAAATTTGGTATATTTTAAAATATATAGAGAGAACAGAATAATATGAAAATAATTCAATAGAATAAGGAAAAGAAATCAATCCCATAAAATAAATAAAATAAAATTATCTAAATAGAAAAGAAGTTATATCTAAATTATATTTATAAATAAAAAGAGTTTATCTGAATTATATTTATAAAAAAAAAGGCTATAAAGGGAAGAAAGAAAGGAAAACTGTGAAAAATCTTATTATAGTAAAATTGGAAAATTGAACATTTATTTAGCCCTTTTATATTTGTATTGGTGTAGATTTTTTTATTATATTTACAATCTTAAGTGTAATTTTTTTAATTTATGTTTTTTACTTGTGGTTATTTTTTGTTATAATTTTTATTAAGTTTACGATGAAATTTCAAGTTTGGTATATTTTAATATTATATAGAGATAACAGAATAATATGAAAATATTCAATAGAATAAGAAAAGATCAATTCCATAATTAATATATATATATATATATTATATATTATATATTATATATATGGATGAAAAAAGTTATATCTAATTATATTTTATAAATAAAAGATTTTATCTCATTATTTTATAAAAAAAAGGAAATAAAGTAAAGAAAGAAAAAAATTGTGAAAATCTTATATAGTAAAATTGAAAATTAAGCATACATAAAACATTTTAGTGATTATAGAAATGTAAATTTTTATTAAGGGTTTTGGAGTTTTTTTAGTGTAACGCCTCTAGTCATTACAAGTGTTTGTCAGTGATTTTTGTTTAATGCTATTTAATTGAGGTAAATGAGACTTTGTAGTTAAAGGCTTAGAGAAAAGCCTAATGGAACTCAAAAGAATATTTAATGGAATTTAGATAGGAATAGATATGTTTTTTTATTATTATTAACGATTAGAGGAGACTTAGAACTCTCGGGAGGATGTGAACGAATTTGCTAACTTCCATACAATTGTGACAGTTAAAGTTCTTGGTTCCTCTCATTCCCTAGGGACAAATGGATCTCAGTGGGATGAAAGGGGGTTTTGATGATTATTTTTTGGGAAAAAGGAAGAGATAGAAGGAAACTGCAAGACCTTACTAGTATTGGTAAGTGTATTAGCATGCCACTGTGGAGTAGAATTCTTGAGCTCGACTGGAACGACTCCACTACAGACAGAGGTCTGTAAATTAGGGGTCTCGATGCTTGTAGAATGACTTGATTCGGTCATAGTCACAACAACTACTATGGAAGTTAGGGAAGCTTGGGGGGAGATACAAACATGATTGACGTTCTCACTAGAAGGGAGGAGAGCGCTCTTCAGATTGAGTTCCTCGGTAGCCTAATCCTATACAGTGGTGTTTGAAGCTTTGATGTTTTGAAATAAAAGGTTTGCAAGTGCATGTATTTTGAGTTTCACTAGTGCATATGAAATTTCTATATAGACATTGTTAAACTCAGTGAATGTGCAATACAAATGGAGCTATAAATTTAAGTACCATATTATAAGCATGTAATGTAAGTGAACACGTGTATATGACCTGAGTTGGAACCCTTGCAGGAAAAGAAGATATTCACAATTCGATATTGTTGTAACCTAAGTGAGTAGACAAAAGACGTAGGCTTAGTCATGGGAAGCTAGTTGAGGACATGGCATGTTAGGCAGTTTTGCAAATAAATTGGGTCGGGTTAATTCAACCCTCAGTAGAAACACCGAAAGCTTGAACAGGCATGTACCCATCAAAGGAAAACAATAAAGAAATCCTTGTGGACCGTGACGGATTCGGAAGGCCTCCAGTTTCCACAAAACCCGAGGTTGGAGGGGAGAGTGTATCCAACTAACTATGGAAGACCATCAAAGTGTAGGTAAAATCTATAGTAAACATATGCAAGTTAATTAATAGTATCACTAATCTTTAATAGTAACCGATAATATTGCTTTAAAACAAGTAAAGACAAAATAGAGCAAGTATTGCAGAGGCTATGGCATTTTATTTGTACAATAGTTTCACCTGGCCTTAACTCTGGAAAAATAGGGAAGAACTATTTCGTGCCAAATAATAATAAGAGAAAATAGAAAAGATTTCTTGAACAATTACAAGAAAAACGGTATGTGTGTGGAAAGTAAGTAGAGATCTTTCATAGCAATTAAATTAAGCATTGTCACAAAAATGATAACCGCATAGAGCGAGAATAGACCCTCATGGAAAGGGTTTCATATACCAAGGGTCTAACCATAACATAATCCAGGAATTGCAGTGTCACTGTAAAACAATGAAGATATATACTAATCTGCCAATTCTTGAGGAGGAAACATTTGTTACATCCGGAAAACCAAGAACCCAAAAATTTGTCATGTTCTTAACAAATACATGGAGAGTAGGGTTCAACGTCGTGGACAAACCCTATTCAGGGATGGTTAGAACTCTATATTATAGAAAACGTATTCTAGTAAGAAGCTGAGTCCGCACAACCATCCTTTAAGATGAACCATCAAATACATACAAGCCTTGGAAAACATGGCACCTGGATAATGTCTAGTGTATTTGAGGTACTTCCCTCCAAAGGCTACATCAGTGGAGAAAATAAGAAGATGAACCTTTACCTGCAACCCAACATATTGAGTTAGACATTCGGGTGAATCATAGGAAGGTTAACCCTGAGAAGGTAAAGGTGAGAAGAGTACATGTAGATGAAATGTTGTGAACCACCACCGTGAGACCACCCTGCATTTACCAGAAGAACAAAATATTTCATTAATCGACGAAGTCAGGTTGTACTGTGTACCGGAGTCGGGATTGGACAACCCACCCCGAGCTATTAACCTCGAACTAAGACCCTACGAAATAGTCGAGGAGGCAAGCGAGTTAGAGTCATAAACACTTCTGAGTGAGAGGGTTTCTCAAGAAACAAAGAAAAATATAAATAAGGGTAGAAATTCGGTTGAAATAACATACCAAACACACCTATAAGGGCGATAAACTAGTTTCTGAGGTGAAAACCCACAGCGTAACAGAGGAAAAATCCATATGTTGCAGAGTGGCATTGTCGAAGCAAGGGGAGGAAGAATGAACACTGTCAGTGAGGGTTTGGGAGGGTAGTTACCCTAACAACCCTCCAAATGACCACAGTTGATGATCAAGGATGAGGAGTCGATGGTGTAGATGCAAACAAGTGGCTAGCACATCGAGGAACACATAAAGTTTGAGAAGCTTTGTAGATTAATGCTTTGTGTCACACATAGCTTCAAAATTTAACCTTATGAAGTTGAGTTAACCAAAGTTGTGGACATAAACCATTATAGAACCCTTATAAATATGTATGCTTCCAAATCTTGGTGTAACTAGTAAAAATACATATGACATGTCTAAGATAAAACATCCTCGAAGGTTTATTGTATACAATGAAGGTAATTTTGATATAGTATAGATTAGTAACCGTGATCGAATAATAATTTTTTTATATTTTTATCCTGCTACTATGAGATAAATGTATTCGATGTGTGTATGTGTTACATTCACCATTGTCATTATTTTTTTGGGTTGTGTTTGTATTTTTACGGTATAGTTTTATATAATTATATAAATGATTTATATACCAACCTAGATCCATCTTAACTCCGGATCTATCAAGCGCCGAGAGGGATCAAATCTCTCGAGGTGCAAACCTCTTTTTTGAGTGCAAAACTTGAGGAAAGGTTTGCACCTCGAGAGATTTGATCCCTGTCGGTGCTTGATAGATCTGGAGTTAACATGGATCTAGGCTAGTTTTAGTCATATGTCATCATACAAAATTTGTTGAACATCTAATTATTTTGATCATTTTGAATATGCTAAATATGTCTAAGATTAATTTGGTCAATTTAATATTAACTTTTCTTTCTTACCTCAGTTTGTTGAGATGAGAGAGATTGTTAGTAACTTGAATGATGAAAAATTATGAAATACAAATTTTAAGTGCAAAGTGACAATGTAACAAGGTTGAAGGATAGAAAATGTGAATAATAAGAATATAGTCAATTACAAAAAAACTTCATTGTGATCAATATGAAACTATTTTCTTCTATTGTTCTTATTTGTCACACATATTAGTTATTTTTTATTACGGCATTTGAATGCAAGGTGATTAACAATGTTGAATGATGGAAAATGGGAATAATAAGAATGTAGCCAATTACAAATAGTTTACAGTTTCAAGAAGACATTTAAGGTAAGTGAACATTTTATTTAGGATGAAAATTCAAGTATTGTATTTATGGTTGAATTATTCTAACGCAGAAGTCAATTCATGTCATGAATTATGTTTATGTGATTACTTTGGGAGAGAGTGTGTATGTTTTCGGGGTGAACTAGAGATATAGATGGAGGGGGAGAGAGAGGGAAGAAGAGAAAGGCAAAGATAGGGAGGGAGGAAGAGACATAGATATAGAGATATAAGTATTAGATAGAGAGAAAGAGAAGGGGAAGAGAGAGAAAGGGAGTGGAAAAGGGAGGGAGAGAGAGAGAGATAGATAGATAGATATGGAGAGAGTGTGTGTATGTTTGGGGGGTGAGATAGAGAGATAAAGAAAAAGAGGCAATGGGAGATAGAGATATAGATGGAGGGGGTAGAGATGTGCTTACATTGATATCAATGCACACTATTAATCTAATTACTTTGAAATTAATGTACATCATACATCTATTTGCATCAAATCAAAAATCAACATCTACGCTGAAATCAATGCATCTAATGCAAATAATCAAATAGAATTAGAAATCAACATCTACACTAAAATCAATGTATGTAGTGCAAACAATCCAATAGGATTACAAACCAACATCTACACTAAAATAAATGCATCTACTGCAAGCAATAAAATAGGATTAGAAATCATTATCTACACTAAAACCAATGCATCCAGTGCAAGCAATCAAATAGGAGTAGAAATCAACATCAACATTGAAATCAATGCATCTAGTGTAAGGTATTAAATAGGATTAGAAATCAACATCTACATTAAAATCAATGCATTTAGAGCAAGCAATCAAATAGGAGTAGAGATCAACATCTACACTAAAATCAATGCATCTAATGTAAGGTATTAAATAGGATTAGAGATCGACATCTACACTAAAATCAATGCATCTAGTGCAAACGATCATTAAGGATTAGAAATCAATATCTACACTAAAACCAATGCTTCTAGTGCAAGCAATCAATTAGGAGTAGAAATCAAGATCTACACTTAAATCAATGCATCTAGTGTAAAGTGTTAAATAGGATTAGAAATCGACATCTACATTGAAATCAATGCATCTAGTGCAAGAGATCAAATACGATTAGAAATCAATATCAACGCTGAAACCAATGCATCTTGTGCAAGTAATCAAATAGGAGTAGAAATCAACATCTACACTGCAATCAATGCATCTAGTGTAAGGTATTTATATAGGATTAAAAATCGACATCTACACTGAAATCAATGCATCTAGTGCAAGTGATCAAATAGGATTAGAAATCAACAAGTACACTAAAATCAATACAACTATTTTAGTCAAAAACCAAAATATTTTTGACTTTCTAGATCTAACTTATATGTTTGTATTTGTCTATGTGTGTATCTTTCTTCTTCCCTCTCTATTAACCTTCCATTTTGTGTTTATCTCCCTCCCTCTATCCTTCTCTCTCTCCCCCCCTCTCTCCTCCATCTCTCTCTCTCCCCACCTCTCCCTCCCTTTCTCTATCTTTCTCTTATTCCCTCTCCCCCCCATCATCTATATCTATACCTCCATCCATCTCTCCTTATTTGTCTCTCTATCTCAGCCCCTAAACACATCTCTCTCTCTCTCTCTCTCTCTCTCCATCTCTATCTCTATCTCCCTCTATCTCTCCTTCTTTATATCTCTAAATCAGCCTACATACATATTATATCTCTTTAGATATTTATCTATATAATATCTCTCCCTCATCCTTTCCCTGTCTATCTCTTCGCCCCCTCTCTCTCTCTATACCCCCTCCATCTAATAGCTATATCTCAGCCCCCAAACATACTCTCTCTCTCTCTCTCTCTCTCATCCTCCCTCTTCCATCTATATCTCTATCTCCCCTTCTCTCTCCTTCTCACTGATATGAACTTAAACAGGAATGCAACAAATTACACATATAACCATAAATACATAAATGTAGCAAAAATAACACTTCATCTCATTAATATCAGAATACTAAAATATGCTTACAAACAGAATGAAAATAAACTAGCTTGGGCAATGGTAGCTTATCTTTGAGAAGAGATGTGGCGGCTACATGCCTCTACACTATTTTACAATGAGGCTCAAAGGCCTATTTATTATTGAGAAACAACGGAAAACCCTAAACATCTAAAAACCTAACCCTAGGAGATGAAGCGCCAAAATTTTGGGCCCTACTTGGGTAAATTGGTACATCAACTTCCCGGGATCGTAACTTTGGCACATGATCTCTGTTTGGCTATCATAATACCTCGTTTCAAAGATTTCAAAGAGAAGCCAAAAAAAAAAAGTAGGCATGTCATTTAGAAATAAATCTTCATGTTAAATGTAATACAATCAAACAATCTACTCAAAATAGAGGCATGTGCAACTTCCTTCCAAAGTGCTCAATCCAAGAGCTTATTTTCATTGACAATTACATCTCAAACAGAACGTTTGTCTTTTATCACCTCGGTCCTCACCCTCGTATGATAATGATTCCAAATCAAATTGCTCTATGAGTATTCTCCAAAGGTGTTTCCATTTATACATGTCTCCATTAGCATAATTAAAGTCTGATTCTTTGCATGAGAATTTGTGGTAGCCCAAATTTCTTGTTCTGCAATCGATTTTGCATCAGATGCATCCATAAGTTGTTCCCACAAAATATTGTTCCTTGGTTACTTGAAAGGAAACCCCTCATGTTTGCAACACATGGTGTACCCAAAACATTGATCAAGCTCCAAGGAGAGAAGTGAAATATGTGTGTCAAATAATGAATGGACCAAGTTAAACCTTCTTTCTTCTTTGCAACGTCAAATACAATATCCTCAAGAGTGTAGTAAAAATTGGGCACCATAGCCTAGGAAGCTCTTCATTAAAGGGTGACTCATGGGGTTGATATTTATGATTCGTTGCCACTTCATCAAATCAACCAATGTAATGGTTCCCCTAGTATAAAGACAAATATGTTGTAAATTCTCTCCATTAGGTAGGAGGTAATCTAACACATTAATGAACATTCTTTCATTGTCCACACAATTCTGCTCCTTTGTCTCTCTACTAACCCAAACAACCCAAAAGAGATAGGTGACATCCTTCAACATTGAGATCTTTTCTAAAGTTTTCTCTTTATCTAAAATATCACATTGAACATACAATCTCATTTTGATAAAACATTCATTTGCAACCTTTGAAAAACATAGTAAATGCATTGGTTCCAAGCTCTTGACCAAGATGGGTTTCAAGGGAGGAGGCCTTGGCATAAACCAAAAAGGCATTAAAAATCCAATTGAGGCCTAGGAGATGGATTAAAAACATCTCTAAATCAAAGATCTTGCTAAAGAAGATGGATTAAAAACATCTCTAAATCAAAGATCTTGCTAAAGAAGCTGGATTAAAAACATCAAAACGATTCACAAAGCTTCAAAAAGTTTCTCAACAAAGAAGCATCTCAGACCATCTCCTTCCTTCAGCTAACACACATAAACTTGCACACAGTTAAATTCTCCTTGCACAAATACAAAACCAATAGCTAATTTTCTAGCTAACCTTGGCAAACCATCTTAGGCTTAAAATGAGCTAACAATGCTCTGATACCAACTTGATCTGAATGTTGCGCAAAATTGTTAATGCTATGCAAGCTCCCTCATCAATATTAAAAGCAAATGTGTTTAGGATCGTCTCAATTAACCAAAATGTGAAGGATTATGTGTCAAATATTGAGTGTCTTTTATGAGAAATTTATGAGATTAATTCGTTGTTTAAAGAACATATACAACAACTAACCTCTAGAGAAATAAAACATAGCAAAATCATAACATAAAGTTGATAAAGGAGTTCACCCCTCCTAGGCTACATCTCCTTGGACCTGCTTAAATGGCTAGGCCCTCTTTGGATTAATGGTCAATTCTCTGGTTACACGCACTTGCAGTGCTCCAATGATTTGCAACTTGCTCCAATGGATTCAGAAGACCCAAAAACCCCAAAAATAACTTTCCAAGCTCTGCAATTGGACTTCAACTTATCTAGGCTTGACTTCCTCTCCCAGTGGCCATGGCTTCCTTAAACTTCAACATATAAAAATCACGTATAGAAATGCCTTTATGCCTCTGCAACTTGTTTCAGAGCATCCAAGTCATCTAGGAATGACTCTTTTTGAGCCAAAATTGGTCGAAAATTGAAGAATTTATGGTCCCTTCAGTTTTCCTTAGGAAAACTCCACCAAATCTAGAGAAACTCCAGTTAACATCGCCAAATTTGTAGTAGTGTTGTATTTGTCGGCCCTGCCAAAACTACGCCAACCTAATCCGAAATTAATTAAAGGTTAATCATAAATTAATTAATGTTAATCTCCACTTAGCACATAGCGTTGGCCTCCGGTCATGGGTTATGGTCATATGTGGGGAGGGTTGGCCCGCGGGGCTAGCCCTCTCTTTCCCCAACTGCCACGTACCATAAATTCAAATAGAAATCATGCCCCATATTTGTTAAGTAATATGTTGTGGTATAGTGGTAAGGCATGACGCTTGTGTGGGCGAGGTCGCAAGTTCGATTTCTTGACCTGCCAAAAAATTTTACATGACCTTTGAGAGGACACGTGGTGACCTCTGAGCTTACCAAATGTTAGCCTCTCATTGGTCCACCCAAAATGCTCTAGACCAATGATATACCGACATTTGTCAAATCCTGATTGAGCCACTTCTGGGAATATTATGAGAATATTCCTTGGAATATTCTTTTTGTTGACTGGGTTGTACGGATGCCTAGTCAGCATCTTAGTCAACATGTACCCAAAATTTGCCTATTTGACAAAATAGACAACATGCTTTATCTTTCTCATACGAACTTCATTTTGAGTGAAACGAGTTGCGTTGGGATAATATTCTCGAGACGTAAGTAGTAGTCCAGGGTTTGAGTGATTCCGAGCACTTTGATTTTTGAGCAAATTTTTGCCCCTAATCCAGATTTCGATCAATATATGCCCAATATAAAGGACTTGAAGAAGCTCATTACGGATGAGCATAAAAAATTACCATATTTTCATCATCCAAGTTACCAAAAGATGATAAAAGCTAAAAAAGTTATACTATTTATCAAGCATGAAAAATGAGGTGACTAAGTAGATAACTCGATGCTAAGAATGCCAACAGGTAAAGGTAGAATGCAAGCATCTAGTGGGATTGTTGAAACTAATTCCCATTCCATAATGGAAGTGGGAAGTCATTTCCATGGATTTTATTGTTGGGTTTCCAAAGGAATATTGACACCATGATGCCATTATGGTTGTGGTAGACAAAGAAAAACAACTCACGTTGTGGTTGTTAAGTCTACCCATACAACAAAATACATTGCCCATTTTTTTATAAAAGAGATAGTGAGGCTACAAGGAGTACCTAAGAAAATTATTTCAAACTGAGATGCTAAGCTTACTTCAAAATTTTGGAAGGAGTTGTTTGTTGGTCTGGGGAAAAAATTAGCATTCAGTGCAATGTACATCCATGAACAGATCAAAAAACTGAGAGGGTAAACAAAATGTTGGAGGACATGCTTAGGATGTAGGTCATGAACTAGCCAAAGAAGTGGGGAGAGTTCCTTCCACTGGTAGAGTTCTCTTATAACAATGGGTACTAAGAATACTTAAGAATGAGTCCATTCGAGTCTCTTTATGGTAGGAGATGCAACACTACTATCAATTGGAGTAATCTAGTGAATATGGTCCATGTTGGGCCTCATATGCTAAAAGAGATGGAGCAAGAATTGAGAGACATTATGCAAAATTCAAAGGTGGCTCATGACATGCATAAGATCTATGCAAACAAGCATAAAACACATATAGAATTTGAGGTGGGACATCATGTGTATCTTTGAGTTAGACCAAATATAAGTTCATTGAGAAGTGGGTCATGTGCCAAATTAGCACCACAAATTTGTGGATCATTCCATATTCTAGAGAGAATAGGGCCAATGGTGTATCAGTTGGCATTTCCACCTATAGTTACTACTCATGGCATTTTCAATGTTTCCCTACTTAAAATGTATGTGCAGGATTTTAATCAAATGATTGACTGGTATGTGCTACAAGTAGAACCAGAGGGAGAGTTCCAGCTAGGACCACTATACATTCTAGATCGGAGGCGAATCGAGCTTTGAAATCAAGTCATATAGTAGATCAAGGTGTAGTGGAGACACTTTGGACTATGGGAAGGCAAATGGGAGATGCCCGATCATATGAGGGTAAATAGGTTTTGTTACAATACCATCAACAAATACGATGGTTTATTAATACCCCACACCTAAAAAACCATAACTTATATTCATATGATACACATTCATATGACATTTTTTTAATTAATCAAATTTGATTAGATGGACAAAAAATGCATAACTACTTTTAACATAAATCTCAATTTTTGGTTTGTGACTACTATTAAGATTATTCTAAAATATTCCTTGGAGATTGAATCTTTACCATCCCGTAATAATTATCTATAAATAAAGTAAAGCAATATCAACCCTATTCCAAAATAAACACACATATCAGCATAATCATTAATTCAATAAAAAACACACATTACATAGGAAAAAAAATACGTATTTTGAAATAAATACATAACTACTTGCACCACCCCCTCGCGCAACCCCCCTTCCCCCCAAAAAAAATTCTTAGAAAAAAGGAATAAGAAATATAGCATTGGTACATAACTTCATAAATTCATTTTTAAAATTCCTTTAAGATTTATGTAACTTGGGATTTTTTAAAATATGATAGTTTTTTTAAGATTTATGTAAGGTGGGTGAGACTTCAAAAAAATTCATAAAAACAAATATATTAATTACAATAATAAATATAGGCAAAAATATATTAAAAACACACTACGATAACAAAATTATAATTATAGCTATAATATATAATAATAGTTGGGTCACTCGTAATGGATATACCTCAAGACAAATGATCCAGGTGGATATCGGTTGTCACCCACCTATTCCATTGGCTCACAACACAATTTTCCTATTTTGGTAGTTTTTAGGTCTTGAACTTATAGAGCCATTTTAAGACCCTAAACAATTTGTTTTAAGGAAACAAGCCAACAATAGTCGGAAATCGAAAAATGTACTCTTTGGATAGACCTTTCTAATAGGCTATTGTGCTCGCCAAATGGAGATCATATGCCAAAGTTTCAACCCTTGGAACTTGAGGTTCCGAGTTACCCTATCGATGCCCATACGAATTTGGCACTTCATCCCCTAGGGTGAGGTTGTTGGATGTTTAGGATTTCTCATTTTTTCTTCATGATAAAAAATCCCCCAAGCCTCATTGTAACACAACTCAGGAAGGCACGTAGCCATCACATCTCTTCTCAGAGATAAGCTACCATCATTTGAGCTAATATGCTTTCATTTTGCAAGTATACAATTTGAACATTTTCCATTAATTAATTAAAGTCGAGTTTCATTGTATCTTTGTGTTTTGGGTTTATATATGTATTTCATTTTGTTCCCTTCATAAATTCATATCAACAAACACCATGGAATGACATGAAATCTTATTTTCACAAACCATAACATTCCAACATCATGGAATTCTATTTACAATGACATTAGAAATTCATAATAAGTTGAGGTAGCTGTGAATTTGTTATACACACATAAAAGCGATAAGAAAAATTTAGATAAACTCATGCGATACCATATTATTCACAATATGTACATATAAATACATTTGTCTAACCCTTGGTTTTCATCTTCCAAAAGGTCTCTTAGGCTTCAATGGTTTTTGGAATTCCTCCTCAATAAATCTAATAGATTAGGTGTCCAACATTCTCACTCTTAATCCAAACGGGCATATGGAAGTCCAAGAAGAGTGTTGAAATACAAAAGTGTATGGAAGCCAATGGCTGAATGGATTTCTAAAATGGTGGTTTTAAGGATTACCACAAAACAAATGAGGTAGAAGACCCTAGAGTTTCTACCAGTGGTGGGTTGAGGTTGACCACCAACTCTAGAACTAGGCTTGAAGCAATTCCTAGAACAATTGTGAATATGGCTAGAAGTTGAAGTCTTCTACAAAGTGGAAGTGCTCCCTAATGATGGTATGAATATGACCACAAATTGTTGTAGCAGAAACCAAAGTCTTCTATTGGTTGCGGTTTAACGCTGGCCACCAACCAAAAACATGATCATTGAGCATGAATCAATTTCTTTCACTAACTCTGAATCTTGTTATGGTTGACTCTAGTTCTAGGCTCTATCAGTTGGCTCTAGTTTAGGTCATGGTTTTGGCTTGCTTGATATTTCTTCAAAGCTAGTAATTGACCAAAAATTCCCCCTATGTCAGATATAAGGTGAGAAGTTGTAGATGGCTCCATTGCAAGCTGTGTCAATACTCGAGAATGAACTCTGAATTATGAATAAAATATATTCGTGGTTGTTGAAGACCATTGCCAAGAAAGCAATCCATCCAAGGTGAATATTTGTTCTTGTAGGAGTATTATGTTTGGAACATCTGTTTGAATGATGATTCGTTTTATCCGCAATTTTCACAAGGGTGAAGATCAAAACACTAATGTCTTAAATGACCAACTAAATCACAATGTTGGCATTTGACAAAATGTAGTGGTTGTGGAAGAGGAGCTGTAATATCCCTGGTGAAAATTCCATGTAATAAAAGTTAATAAAGGCAAAAATAATAACCCCGATGATGGGACACTTATTCCAAGCAAAATTTTGGGAAAGACATCCTAGGGGGTGTTCATTTGGTTGTTTATAGCTAAGGAAATTGGAAAAGACAATGGCTAAGGCTTTGGAAAGGCAAAATGGCATTTTTGGAAAATTTATTTATAAAAATAATGGAAATTAGGAGAAAAAGGAGGTGAAAGGTCACAGGTTGCATGTGAGGAGAAAATTGAAGTAAAATAATGGAAAATGAAGAAAATAGAGGCCTCATTCATAAAAAGGCTTCTAAGGATCAGTGGGTTAACCTTTTGTCAGTTGAGTTTTGGAGCACTCTCATTATTATCTCTCTATCTCTCACTCTTGGACACTTAGAGTTTTCTTGGAGCATTTTGGCATTGAATCAAGAAAGGCAAAAGAAGGCAAGAGGAAGCAAAGATCAAGCAGAGAAAGGTAGGAAAAAGCAGCTAAAGTGGGATTCATTACAGGGATCGATTTTCATGTGTATTTTCCTTACTAGATTTGGCATGCATGATATTGCATGTGGTTCTTTCATTGTTGTGGCATGGGTTTTTCCAGGTGTAACAATGTTTTCAGCCTATCCTTGTCATTTCTCGATAACCATGGTGTGATGGGGTTCTCATGTTTTAGTTGAGATGGATTTTCGAATGGATTTGAAGCTCAGTGAGGTGGATCTCCGAAATGATAGAACACATGGCCTAGTAACCCTTGAACCGCACTGTGGATTGTGGTAAAACCAAATTTTGTGTTTCCTTAGATGGCCTAGGAATCCTTGTCGGTGAATGGCAGGATATACACTAAAGCCAAGAGGTGTTTTTATCTTTTTGGGCCTAGTAATCCCGAGTTTGGGATATGCGTTAAAGCCTAGAGAGTGGGTCTCGATTTAGGGCCTAGTGATCCAAGTTTGGATTGTGATAAAGCCTAAGAGACTAGGAGACAAAAAAATTCCCACAGTGTAGGTGGAGAAATCCAGTGGCACCAATGCTTGTTTGGCCTAGTGATTGGGTGGAGATCACAGTGAATCCTATTATGATGCATTCATTGTGTTGGCCTAGTGATCCAGGATGGATTACAATAAAGCTTGGTTTCTATTTATGAGGGTGAGGTGGTTTAGCCTCGATATTCCTTGGTTGGTTCTTTTGGTTTGATTCCCACATTCATGCTTGGAATATGGAACGGGAGTGAATCGCTGAAGAGAGAATTGGATCAGCCATTCTATGGTCAGATGGAACGTTGAAGTCCCATCCCGGGTTTGGTTTTTGCATCATTAATGAAAGGTTATTTCTCCTTGTATTTCTATGAGTATTTTGATGGGTTATATGTGGTCTATGGATGTACTTTCATGAGTATTTCCATTTTTATTACGCTGGTTATATGTGCCTTATGACAAAAGTTATGTATGGCTCTCAACATGTTTTTTCTTGTAAATGAATGAAAATGTATCTATGCTCTAATAGATGGTAATGCAACAAATGACACGAGGGAACAATGGTTCTTAGCGTTTTTCAGATAAGTATAAGATCCCTACGCTTAATTATGTTGTTTACACCTTTAAGTTACATGTTGATGATATGTTTGACGAAATGCCTAACATGGCTAGTAGGGGTCTGATTAAGGTCTTGTTTAACTTAGTGTGTTTGCATCATTGTTTCCCTATTCTTTTACTACTCCTAAGTTATCATTCCATCATGGGCAGTGACTTGGGCTATGGGCTTGAAAAAGTGGCTTAAATCCTAGGGACGCTTGCACAGAACTGGAAAAATGAGTCTTTGGTCACTGGCAGACAATCTTGTGAGAGAAACTCTGGGTTTCTAAACGCTCTCATGCTTAGCATGAGAGCAAATATGGCTGAAGATGTCCAAAAGTTTAGTAGCACCCAAGGGCAAGTTGTCTAGAGTGTTGGATTGGTTTTTGAGGGTCCTAAAGCTGATGTTGAATGTCTGTGTGTTATGCTTCCATCGATTCCACTTCCTTAAGGTCACATAGGAGGTCAAATCCAATCATAGTAGCCTTTTGTCGCATGTTTACCTCAGTTGGCATGGTTACTTGGGTAGATGTAGAAGGAGGGTGTTACAGAGTGGTATCAGAGCATGGTTCACCCCTCAAGATTGCATGGGCTATCTTTTGGTCATGCATGCATGTTAGTTTCATGTGTGTCTCTTAGATTTTCATTCCATGTGCTTGTTGCATTTGCATAATCTTGATCATGGTTGTAGTGATGTCGTCATGTGGAATTTGATGTTGATTTTGTGGAATGCATCGCTATGAGTGTATGAGTGGTTACATATTGTTATATGTCACTTACATATTGTTATATGTCATTTACATGTTATTATATGTCTATTGATTACCTTCTTGTATGTTTGATTACATGTATTAGTCTTGTAGGGTTGGTTACAAGAATTGAACGCTTATGCTCGACTACCTGTGTTTATGCATATGTGTAGTTGACTAGGCATTGGTTATGCATGATGCATGGTTTCATGTGACAATGTGTACAATGGAGTAATGGTTGTAGTTACCATGCATGAGGTCATAGCATGCAATGTTGATATCGCCTTGCATTGATAACTAGATCCTAACTAGAACTTTGTTTATGTGTTGATGCATTTATTTGTGTATGTCTATACACTGTTATGTTTATGTTATACATGTATCATGCTGATTTTTTGATCTTGTAGACAAGGTATCCTCCCTGATCTATGCTAAGGTAAGTTGATTTATTGTGATTTGGTTTAGCATACATAGTATGCCTTGCAAGAAAGAGATCAAATGACTAGAAAGATGGTAGACTACAAAGACTCTCCCTATGAATCAGATGAGAAACACGGTGTGGGGCACTCCTCTGATTTGGGAAACACATTGGGAAGCTTGAAGGAAGAAATAAGTAGTTGTAAGGTTGGTAATGATAGGATCATACAGGCACAAGAGAAACAATCAGAGGTTAATACTATACTTCTTCATATTTTGTTACAATTGCAGTGACATGGGCCACTTCGGATCAGCCATGGACAAGAGGATACACAGGTTAGATAGATCTGATATGGTGAGAGATGACATGTTGTTGGATACTCCAGATAGGAGAGGTGATGGATACAGGTTCTATTCTAGTTCTGGTTCTGATAGACATCATAATCGTCATCATTATCATCCTTACAGGAGGAATGATAGAGGATACTTTCCAAATGAGTTTAATAAAGAAAAACCAACTACTTTTGATGGAGATATGAAGAAGCCAGAAGATGCAGAGACTTGGATAGTTGGGATGAAAAAATTCTTTGAGTTACATAATTACACAGATAACATGAAGGCCATAATAGTGATATTCAACTTGAAAGGTAAAGCAAAAATTTGGTGGGAAGATGTGAAGCGGGTCAGAGTCATCAAGATGAATGATTTGAGTTGGCATGAGTTCAAGAGGATTTTCAGGAAGAAATACTTGTTAGATTTGAGTTGGCATGAGTTCAAGAGGCTTTTCAAGGAGAAATACTTGTCAGAAAGGTACTACAACAAGAAGGCCAAAGAGTTCTATGAGCTCAAGATGGGATCAGTGATAGATGAAGAGTACAAGACCAAGCTTTTGGATCTATTGAGGTATGCACCATATCTTAATGACGAGAAGGATAAAGTTCAAAGGTTTGTCAGTGGTTTGTTATTAGCATTTAGAGATCGGATTGAGTATAATGAGCCTCGGTCACTTAGGGAAGTTATTGGGAAACCGAAGCATTGTTATGAACAATCAAAGTGTAAGCATGAATCTCAGCAAGGATGGAAGGGAAAAGACAAAGGTAAAGGTAAATGGAAGCCTAAGAGGACAAGGCCTCAGAATGCAGATGAGAAAGAAAATGTGGCACCACAAAAGAGGTTTAATGCAACTAGACAAGGACATGAGTCATAGTCGCAGCATAGAGGTGTTGGTACTGGTCGGTTGAAGTGTTGACATGTAGCAAGGAGCACCTTAAGAGAGATTGTCCACAGAATTAGGGTGGTAGGCCTTAGATATATAGTGCACATAAGGCACAAATTGTTGGGGATGTTGGTCAGAGTGTTCCTCGTATATATGTAGCGGTGGACAATAGAAAGGCAGAGCATCAAACATCTATCATTGATATGGAAGATAAGCTTTGTGATCAAGTTATTTATATTTTGATTGACCTTGGATCTAATTATAGCTAGGGTAGTCTCGACTTGGTGGATAAGTGTGGTTTGAGTAAGGAATTAAATGTGGAGTCTTGGTTAGTGTAGTTGGATACATGTACGAAGAAGTGAGTTCATCATTGTGTAAGAGCTTGTGCATTTTATTTAAATGGTATGCCTACAACAACACATTTAAATGTACTACCATTGGGATCATGCAATATGTTGTTGGGCATGAATTGGTTGTATCTTCATAAAACCAAGGTAGATTGTTATAAAAAAGCATTGAGTGTGTTGATGACAATGGGGAACCAAGAGTCTTGGAGGGTAAGAAGAAAACCACATCAGTTAGGATGGTGACAATTATGCAAGCAAAGTGTAGTCGCAAGAAAGGGTGCATGTTATTTTCAATGCACATTTGTAGTGAAAAGGTAAGGAGGTTGAGGATATAGAGGTGTTGAGCAGGTACCCAGTTCTACAACAGTTTCACGATGTATTTCCTGAGGATATTTCAGATTTTACACCTCGGAGGGAGGTAGAATTTTCTATTGAGTTAGTGCCAAGGGCAGCTCCAACATCAAAAGAACCTTACAAGATGAGCACACCTGAGTTGATTGAGTTAAAGCTACAGTTGAAGGAAATGTTGGACAATGGATACATTAGGCCAATTTTATCACCATGGGGTGCAACTGTATTGTTTGTGAAGAAGAAAGATGGTACTCTTATACGATCAAGTACACATCAAGGAAGAGGATATCTTCAAGACTGCATTCAAGACTAGGTATGGGAATTATGAGTTTGTTGTAGTTCCATTTGGCTTAACTAATGCTCCAGCTACATTTATGTGTCTGATTAATAGTGTGTTGCAGCCATATTTGGATAATTTTGTTATTGCATTCATTGATAATATACTCATATATTCTAAAAATGAGGAAGAGCATGCCAAACATTTAGCAACAATGTTGTGGTTATTGAGGGAGCATCAGTTGTATGCTAAGATTAACAAGTGATGTTTCTTTCATACTGAGGTACACAACTTGGGGCATGTTGTCTCCAAGGAGGGAATTGAAATAGATCCAGAAAAGATAAGAGCCATCATGGAATGGGTAGCTCCTAAGAATGTGGATGAGGTGAGATATTTCATGGGTTCGATAGGCTATTATAAGAGGTTCATCAAGAACTTCTCACATATTTCTGATCCTATTATGTCATTGCAGAGGAAAGGTAAGAATTTTGAATGGACAAAGGAGTGTGAGGCTAGTTTTGAGTAGCGTAAGCAGTTGTTGACACATCCACTAGTGCTATAGATTGCAAATCGAGACAACGAGTTTGTAGTATGTACAGATACTTGCAAGAAAGGAATTGGTGGAGTCTTTATGCAGGATAGACATGTGGTATGCTATGAATCGCGAAAGATGAATGAGAATGAGCATAACTACTAGACACATGACCTTGAGTTAGTAGTGATTATACATGCATTTAAGATGTGGAGGCACTATCTTCTTGGCAGGAGGTTTGTATTGATGAGTGATCATATTGGGTTGAGTAATTTGTTTAATCAGCTGAATCTGAATGTCATGTAGGCTAGATAGTTGGCCATGATCAGTGAGTTTGATTTCGAGATCAACTATATCAAAGGTAAAGAGAACATGGTGGAAGATGCTCTCAGTAGGCGGGTACATGTAAATCACTTGGCTATGAGCTCCTATGGGACATACTTGCAGGGTAGGATATTTCAGGCAGGTCAACAAGATGTCATGTATATCGAGATTGTGCACAGGTTGCAACAAGGTGCTAATACAGGTGCAGGTGCACAGGGTATGGATTATTGTCTTACAACAAATGGATTGGTCAGGTTTCGAAACAAAATATGTGTGTCGAATAGCAACGAGCTTAAGAAGGTGATCTTGAGAGAGTTTCATGAGAAACCTTATTCAGGTCACCCAGGTTATCAGAAGACATGGACTGTAGTTAAGAAATTTGATTATTGGTTGAATCTGAAGAGGGATGTAGCAGAGTATGCGGCTAGATGTTTTGATTGTCAGTGAGTGAAAGCAGAGTGTAAACACCCAGGTGGACTCCTACAATCGATTGCGATTCCATAGTTGAAATGGGAAGTCATTTCCATGGATTTCATGACAAGGTTTCTAAAGACAGTGAGACAACATGATTCCTTCATGGTTGTTGTGGACATGTTGACAAAGGTTGCACACTTCATTCCAGTGAAGTCTACATTCTCAGATAGCATTGTAGCACAAGTATTCATTTGAGATGTGGTTAGATTGCATGGTGTTCTGAAGATGATTGTGTCAGACAGAAATGCAAAGTTCACTTCCAAGTTTTGGAAGGAGTTGTTTGCAGGTTTTGGAACAAAGTTGGCCTTTGAAATGGCTTATCATCCACAAACATATGAGTAGACAGAGAGGGTCAACAGGATATTGGAGTACATGTTGAGGATGTATGTGATGCATCAGCAGTGGAAGTGGGAAGAGTATCTTCTACTGGTAGAGTTCGCGTACAACAATGGTTATCATGAGTCATTGAGGATGAGTCCTTTTGAGGCATTGTGTGGGCAGAGTTGCAACACTCCCATTAGTTTGAGTGATTCGGTTAACAGGGTATTGATTGAACCAGACATGCTGGCAGACATGGAACATGAAATGCAGGTGATCAAGAATAATCTAAAGGCAGCACATGATAGGAAAACAATCTATTCAGATAGGAACATGTTGTTCAAGGAGTTCCAGGTTGGGGAATAGGTGTACTTGTGCATCAAACCGAAGAAGAGCTCCTTATGGATTGGATCATGTGCCAAGATGGCACCACGGTTTTGTTGACACTTCAGTATCATTGAGAGGATTGGGCTAGTAGCCTATCGACTTTCACTGCCTCCAACATTGAAAGTCCATGATGTTTTCCATGTATCATTGCTTAAGAAGTATGTTAAAGATGTTGATCATGTGATTGACTAATCTATATTGTAGGTGGAACTAGATGGAGAATTCCAACCTGACCCTCAATGTATATTACAGAAAAAAGTGCTCATGCTCTGGAATCGAGCAATCGAGCAAGTTAAAGTGCAATGGAAGCATTTTGGGCCCGATGAAGCTACGTGGGAAATGGAAAATCATATGCGGGCTATGTATCCTTCGTTGTTGTCCAGTTGAGGAAAAGCAGTTTTGGTATGATGTTTTTCTAATGTTACTATATGTACATATGTATATGGATGTAAACACTGCCATGAGCTAAGTTATAAAGCTCCAATAAGAGGCATGGGTGTCATTTTGTTATTTTGTTATGTTGGTTTGCTTTTCAGCAGGGTGATAATTGTAAATAATGCATCGAGTTATGTTATAACGCTCCATGGGAAGTATGTTTTCTTTTCAGCAATTTTGCTGAGGTACAGGGGTAGTTGAACATTGAGGATGGTGTCCTCCAAGGGGGAGGGTTTTGTAACAACCCTGATGAAAATTCCATGTAATAAAAGTTAATAATGGTAAAAATAACAACCACGGTTGATGGGACACTCATTCCAACCTAAATGTTGGGAAAAACATCCTAGGGGGTGTTCATTTGGTTGTTTATGGCTAAGGAAATTGGAAAAGGACATGGCTAAGGATTTGGAAAGGAAAAATGGAATTTTTGGCACATTTATTTATGAAAATAATGGAAATTAGGAGAAAAAGGAGGTGAAAGGTCACAGGTTGCATGTGAGGAGGAAATTGAAGGAAAATAATGGAAAATGAAGAAAATAGAGGCGTCATTCATAAAAAGGATTTCGAGGATTAGTTGGTAACCTTTTGCCAGTTGAGTTTTGGAGCTCTTTCATTATTCTCTCTCTCACTCTTGGACACTTAGATTTCTCTTGGAGCATTTTGGCACTAGATCAAGAAAGGCAAAATAAGGCAAGAGGAAGAAAATATCAAGTAGGCAAAGGCAAGATCAAGCAGCGACAATGGGATTCATTATAGGTATCGATTTGCTTGTGTATTTTCCTTGCTAGATTTGGCATGCATGGTATTGCATGTGGTTCTTCTGCTCTTGGGGCATTGTTTTTTCCAAGTGTAATAATGTTTTCAGCCTAGCCTTTCCATTTCCAAATGGTCATATTGTGATGGGGTTCTCATGTTTTAGTTGAGTTGGATTGTCAGATGGATTCGAAGCTGAGTGAGGTGGATCTCTGAAATCATAGAACACATGGCCTAGTAACCCCTGGACCAGACTATGGGTTGTGGTAAAGCTATATTTTGTGTTGCTTCGAATGGCTTAGGAACCCTTGTCAGTGAATGGCAGGATATACGATAAAGCCAGGAGGTGGTTTGCTCTCCTTTGGGCCTAGTGACCCTTGGTTTGGGATATGTGGTAAAGCTTGGAGAGTGGGTCTCGATTTAGAGCCTAGTGATTTGGGTTTGGATTGTGATAACGTCTGAGAGATTAGGAGACAGGAAAATTCCTCACGGTGTAGGTGGAGAAATCCAGTGGCATCTGTGCTTGTTTAGCCTAGTGATCGGGTGGAGATCATAGTAAATCCTATTATGACGTGTTCATTATGTTGGCCTAGTGATTCGAGATGGATTACAGTAAAGCTTGGTTTCTATTGATGAGGGTGGGGTGGTTTAGCCTCGATATGCCCTGATTGGTTCTTTTGGTTTGAGTCCCACATTCATGCTTGGAATATGGCACAGGGGTGAATGGTTGAAGAGAGATTTGTATCAACCATTCTATGGTTAGGTAGAATGTGGAAGTCCCATATCGAGTTTGGTTTTTGAATCATTAATGAAAGGTTAATTACCCTTTAATTTTATGAGTATTTTGATGGGTTATATGTGGTCTATATGGCTATACTTTCATGAGTATTTCTATTTTTATCATGTTGGTTATATGTGTGCCTTATGACAACAACTATGTATGGATCTCAACATGTTTTTACTTGTAAATGAATGGACAATGTATCTATGGTCTAATAGTGGTAATGCAACAAATGACATGAGGAAACAATGGCTCTTGGCAATTTTCAGATAAGTATGAGATCCCTACACTTAATTTTATTGTTTACACCTATAGGTTATATGTTGATGATATGTTTGATGAAATTCCTATCATGGCTAGTAGGGGTCTGATTAAGGTCTTGTTTAACTTAATACTTTTGCATCATTGTTTCCCTTTTCTTTTACTACTCCTAAGTTATCATTCCATTCTGGGTAGTAACTTGGGCTCTGGGCCTAAAAAGGTGGCTCAAATCCTAAGGACGCTGGCATGGAATTGGAAAAATGAGTCTCTGGTTGATGGAAAGCAAGCCTATGAGAGTGACTTTGGGTTTTTGGATGCTCTCATGCCTATAGCATGAGAGCGACTCTGACTGAAGATGTCCAAAAGTTCAGTAGGACCCAAGGGAAAGATGTCTGAAGTGATAGATTGGTTTCTAATGGTCTTGACGCTGATGTTGAATGTGTGTGTGTTATGTTTTCGTCGATTCCACTTTCTTAAGGTCACATAGGAGGTCAGATCCAATCATAGTAGCCTCTCGTCGCATGTTTACCCCAGTTGGCATGGCTACTTGGGTAGATTTGGGAGGAGGGTGTTACAAGAGCAAGTTGTGGAGCATGTGAAGATGAATTGTCCTAAAGGAACCCAACATTGTGAAACTCATTGGGTTTAGATTAGTTTGGAATGTGAAAGGAAAAATCCTTTTCATATCCGAGACTAGTTGTTTGCTTGTTGTTGATAACTTCTTCCTTAGTTCTGATGATGGGCTTGGAAAATACAAGTGAAACCTTTGCATATTCATGTAAGTCTTCTCCTGGAATGGCCTTGTTAGTCTCATCAAGTGTTGGTTGTTGATGGGAGGCTGTCTCAAATTCAAAAAGGGAATTGTTTTGAATAAGAGTCGATTTACAATGTTGATTACTTTGTTGTAGGTCATCTCATTAGAGTTGAGATTCAAACTGTAGAAACTCAATTTTCTCATGTGCATTTTGTAAACAAATGCGAATAGTTTTGAGAGAAGCCTTTTTGATTTTCACTATATTTTCAACAATAGAATGTATCAAAGTATTCAATAACTAATACATTATTAATTCAAGCCATTTAAACATCAAATTATTTCTTGCAACTCCACTATTTAACAATCAACTATTAAAGTCAGGAAATCACATAATAACGAGGAAAGAAAAAAGAGCTACCAATTTAGGGTCTTAACACATCAAGAAGGATAGAAGAGTCCATGCATTGAATACTTCCAAAGAATCTATTGGCTTTGATGATTAAGAACAATATTCTAACTATAATGAATGTAAGTAAGACAAAAGAATTGTCTCAAAATGGCACTAGCATATCAACGATCATTCTCCTTCCAATCACCTACATGAGTGTGGTTATCACATCATCAACTCTTGAGAAAGTCATTGATGCAGTTGAACTTTAGGCATGGTATGTTGTTTTCATTGTAACTAGTGAAACTTTTATAGCCTTCAGATGTAACAACAATGATCCAAGGTACATACAAATGAATCACAAAATAGTGAAGATGTAGATGAATCTTTACTGAAGAGTGATTTGAGCAACCTTGCTCTATTGACAGAACATTGGTCTTAGCTTTTCCCAAATTGTGAGATTGTTGTGGCTCAACACCCCCAAACATTGTTTTCACTTGCAACAACTACGCATGTCGGAAAATTGATCAAGTAGCACAGACTTACGAGCACTAGTGACCAAATATTATTACTATAATCAAGAACACTCAATGAAAAAATGACAATTACGAGAATCCAACCAAAGCGATGGAAGTAGAATTCCTCGACACATTGACAGAGCGCTTGGTGAACAAAAACTACAAAATATGGATGAAAGACAAGGATATTTCTTTACAATTTATCATACATGATGCCCTTGAATTGCCTTTACTCATAGTTACTTTTAGCCTCCACATACTCACTATACTAGCTCCATGTACTTAGGAACTGTATTCATGTTATATTATTGTTTAACTTCTCTTTGCACAAAGAATTGGACATGAATCACTGAAAAACAAAATTCATTTACACTTATTTCTCCAAGACTAGAAAACCAATGTAATATTTCTTAACTTGGTTGGACTTTTGGTAGCAAATCTACATCATGTTGAAAATAGCAACAAGAAATAATAAAAATAGAATCCAGAATATTCCAATTTTACTTTGTCCTTGAATTAAAATTCGAATTTAGTCTCACCCGCTGTTTGAAAAATAATTAATTAATTCATTATGGATTAATTAGTTGGAGAAATACAAGTTAGAAGTCTTTGTGAAATCATACAACAATTATCCCTTAAATTAAGGAGATTATCCTTTAATTAAGGAGATAAGGTTGAGTTATAATTGAGTTGTAATTATTTAGCTCAATTTACTGAGTTAAGTCCAGTTAAATTAGTTCCAAATTGTTTGAGGAACTAATTGTGAGTTATCAGTCAATTGATGCATGCATGCACTCAACCAGTGTACTCCAGATAACTGAAGATTCCCTCATCAGAAACTCATGCATGTATATTCAGAGAAAGACCCAGTTGAGCTAAAAGTCAAGGACATGTTACTAACAGTTGCATGTGTTTTCCTATAAAGGAAACTCATCCATGCAGTCAAGGTAAGGTTCCTTGAGGATTGCGTAGTTCTGACAGGGTGTGAGATCACTATGAGAGATTAGTGTTCCACTTGGTTGACAGTCTTCCACTTGGTAATAGGAGGATCACCTAGGAGAAATTGCGCAAGGAAATAGGAGCTTGGAGGGCAGAAGAGAAGGCTTGTGAGAAGCTTTGTTTGCCTGTGAGCATCCAGGAGGATTGTACTGAGAGATGGCTAGTTGTGAGAGCTAAGGCTTTGTATAATTCCTATGTATTTCCACCTTGAATGATAATACATATAGTGGGGTTTTTTAGCTGAGTCTTTCCCCTGAGTATTTTCTGTGTTTCATGTGTATTGATTCTTTTTCTTATGGTTATACGTGTTCAGCTTTGATTCAACTCTATCTTTAAGCTTCTGCAAGTTTGATAGTAGAAGTAGATTATAGTATTTTTCTTTGGTATATTACATTGTCGAGTTAATCTACAGTCAAATTTTTTACATAGATCTCAGAGGTAGATTTGCAGAGAATTTGCAAGAAATTCTACATGGTATCGAAGCAAAGTTTATCAGAGTTGTGAACAGTATACTGAGAAGAGAATTCGAAGTTTTGGAGTTCGGGGTTGCAGGTGCAAATCGAATTCATATCATACTTCAAGGTTGGTCAATGGCAAGGAAAGGAAAGGGGAAGGTTTCCCATTCCAGATCGAATTCTTCTCATGGAGGGAAGAAGGGTGACATGTCTAAAGTGAGATGCTTTAATTGTCACGAGATGTGACATTATGTGACTAATTTCCCATCAAAGAAGTCTAAGAGGGAACCTCGAAAGGATCAAAAGGTGAAGCATTAGCCTCTCAGTTCGAAATGGACTTTACCCTCATCGCATGCATGGTGTCATCGATGATGGGTTGTGGTTGGTATCTTAACAATGGAGCCTCATTCCACATGACCGACAATAAAAGTTTATTTAGTACCTTGGAGGAGAAAGACCTCAAGATGTGCATAGAGATGGGTGACAATGAAAGGTTTAGTGTTTCTAGAGTGGGCACAGTGGCTTTTCAAAGGGAGCATGGAGCTCTTATCACCTTGATAGATGTGAAGTATGTGCCTGGATTGAAGAAGAATTTGGTATCGTTCGCGATGTTGGAGGACAAAGGCTACGATGTTGTCTTCAGTAAAAGAAAGGCATTCCTTAGACACATCACCGTGGGACAGGTGAAACAGATTGGTTCAGGAGTTAAGAATATCTATGCTCTTGAGGTTCAAGATGCATGCAAAGCCTTGAGGAGCAAGGCAGATGTTAGAGACTTGGTGGTTGAGAGGGAGAGTAAATTACCTCTCAACATGTAGCCTCAAAAAAAGTCTCAAACAATTGTGGAAGAGCCATAGTTGGAGAAGCAGAGAAGAAACCGAGTGAAGAGATCCACTCATGCAGATACCTCCATTAGGGGGAATTTCGATCCAAGTGTGAAGAGGGATCACATTCACCCATACCTCCAGGTGTGAGGTAGGGCGATGTGAAGTGATAATCTCAAAAGGCTGAAATTGGGCAGGGTCCATTGAGAGGTTTTATCTCATGGATCGTACCTTGCTATGGGAGCCCAAAGTACATAGTAGCAGGAGGAATCAGTGGGATTGATGCAGTCAAAGTTTTCAGTTGATAGAGGTAATAGCAATTAGAGACTTTGATGACAAATGAATCATACTGATTCAGGTTGGATGCTTTTTTGTTTCTGGTGTTGCTAGAGCAACAACACTAGAGAGTAGTGTTGCATGCATAACATTCCAAAGGTTCAGTATCGTGATCAGATTGAATTCCTTTCTTGTTGAGAGGGAGTGTTGAAAATAGCAATAAGAAATGATAAAAATAGAATCTAGAATATTCCAATTTTAATTTGTCCATTAATTAAAATTCGAATTTAGTCTTACCAGTTACTTGAAAAATAATTAATTAATTCATTATGAATTAATACGTTGGATAAATTCAAGTTAAAAGTCTTTGTGAAGTCATGCAACAGTTATCCCTTAAATTAAGGAGACTATCCCTTAATTAAGCAGATAAGGTTGAGTTATAATTGAGTTGTAATTAGTTAGCTCTGTTTACTGAATTAAGTTCAGTTAAATTAGTTCCAAACTGTTTGAGGAACTAATTGTGAGTTATCAGTCAGTTGATGCATGCATGCACTCAACCAGGGTACTCTAGATAATTGAAGATTCCTTCATCAGAAACTCATGCATGTCTATTTAGAGAAAGACCCAATTGAGCTAAAAGTCAAGGACAAGTTACTACCAGTTGCATGTGTTTTCCTATAAAGGAAACTCATCCATGCAGTCAAGGTAAGGTTCCTTGAGGATTACGTAGTTCTGACAGGGTGAGAGACCAATGTGAGAGATCAACGTTCCACTTGGTTGAGAGTCTTCCACTTGGTAACAGGAGGATCACCCAAGAGAAACTGCGGAAGGAAATAGGAGCTTGGAGGGTAGAGGAGAAGGCTTGTGAGAAGCTTTGTTTGCCTGTGAGCATCCAGGAGGATTGTACTGAGAGCTGGCTAGCTGTGAGAGCTAAGGCTTTGTATATTTCCTATGTATTTCCACCTTGAATGATAATACAAATAGTAGGGTTTCTTAAGCTGAGGCTTTCCCCTGAGTATTTTCTGTGTTTCATGTGTATTGATTCTTCTTCTTATGGTTATATGTGTTCAGCATTGATTCAGCTCTATCTTTAAGCTTCTGTAAGATTGATAGTAGAAGTAGATTATATTATTTTGCTTTGGTATATTGCATTATTGAGTTAATCTATAGTCAAATTTTCTACATAGATCTCAGAGGTAGATTTGTAAAGAATTTGCAGGAAATTCTACACATCATAGGCCACAAATTACGATTGAATATCCTTCAAAGTTTGGGTTCTAGAATAGACAGGTACATAGATATGGGCACTCACAACTATATATGGGAAGCCACACCACTTTTACACTCAACATCTTGTTCTTCCCAAGTCGTGCCAAAGTTCAAAAACACGAAAAATTCACTGCCAAGGTTTAGAGGGTAATGCCCAAGTTTATATATATAAATATATTTCCGCTATCATATTGTAGCAACAATGATCATTTCGTCCCTTTGTAGCCATTTTTCATAGTGAGAATGCAGGCTTTGTGTTCCTCTTCCCTCGTCTCTAGCCATATGAATAAAGTAATGTGCATGAAGCTTTGAGCGTGACACCAGGGAAATTATCCACACACAAATCAATAGTTATACATTGTTAAATATTTACCATATACATCGTCAATATTTAATACATAATAAGTGGCACCAATTGCAAAAACCAAAAGAAAAATAGTAGGAAGAAAGAGAGCTTGGTGAATTCAGTAACTAATCTCAAGGATCCAACGTCTCCCCCATCGACGTCATGGATTCAAATCACCATGCTTCAATTTTATTGTCATCTTTGAGTCCTTGGTTAATATGGAGTACAACCCAAAGAGTTTCAAAAACCCCAATTTGCATAGGCCCTTTTTTTTTTGGCTATTTTGTGACTATGGGGAGAGAAATAAGTGAAAATCTAGCTAAGAGGTTTGAGGGACAGGGGCAGGACTGAGAATATAGATGTTGATTCGATGATAGAGTAAACTGGAGTTGAAGAAGAAGGGGCATTAGATCAGAGTAGGCACACAATGAAACACAAGACAAAGACTAGACTGAGAATGAATTTATCAAAGAGTAGTAGGGGAATGCCATAACAGTGACATAGATTTGACATTCATGCACAAGAGAGAATTTCACTCACAGATTAGTGTTAGGGCTCAGTAGAAAATCCATATTTGCTTGCTGCAAGTGAATGGCATATATGATAGCTAGAACAGGAGAAATGTTGGGAAATGTTTCTAATGGGCAGAGAGCGGATCCGAGTGGGATGAAAATGGTGTGGTGCAGTTGAAAAGCCTGACAAAGAAGAAGGCCACACAAGTATGACTCAAACTTCCAGGGCATGATCTCTGATACCATCTTAAACACATACACGAGCAATGCGAAGAATCTAGTGCGATTCCATTTCATTTACAAGATAGTAAATATAAATAACCTTTTTTATCTTCCAAAAGGTCTCTTGGACTTCAATAACTGTTAGAATTCCTCCACCCCAACCCTAAGTGATTAGGTGGATATTTATATACATAGATAACAAAGTCTCATTTTAAAAATTTAAGATTACATGTATATGTATATTGAAGAGATTTATATATGCTAATAATTCTTTTAATGTCAAATTTATTCATCGAGAGAAAATTAATCAAAGATAATCTAACACATTATTTAACAAGTTGTCTTTAGTGAGACTTTTTGGAAGTTTTTCTGGTGGGATTTTCTGGTCTAATTTCTCTAAAATCCGTCAGGAATTTATTGAAATCACAATCTTGATGGGTAACCCATGCATAATTGAAGTGCCCTAGGGGTTTTTCAAGGTGCTAAATCCATATATATAGTAAAAAAACCAGTTTAAATAACACAAATCAAGATTTCACCTCAAATTCCTCCGTGTGATTTCAGTACTGGAAAGTCCAAAAAGTCACACTAAAGACAACTCCATTATTTAAATTTTTTCTCAATCTTCTTGAATTTATATTTTTACATTAAAAAAATATAAATTAAGAAAATTAAATTCTAAAAATTAAAAATGATTTATTTAAATGTTTAAAATAAACAAGCCAACCTTGTATAAGGAAGTCATCGATTCCGGGTTTCGAATTCTAGGGGTTTAATCTTCTTGATACGTCACCATATCTTTTGTGTTTGGTGTTGACGAAGGTCTGCTTCGTTTTCTTTATTCAAGGTTTGTAAAGGAAATCCTGGACATAGCTAATATTGGCACCCATAGTTGTTACGAGATGTCATTGAGGAGCAGTTGACAGATCATGCTTCAAAATGTTTCCCTCACAATTACCATGAGCAACGATAAACACGAACATGAAGTGGTTACGAGGCTGCAATAGAAGCTCATAATTGTCACTTGAAGCGAGGCGTCGATGACCTTATTCTCAACTCAAATCTGTGTTATCCACCAATTAAAGGGATCTCGTAGATTGCTGAAGTAGACAACCTCACAAAATCATTTAAAGGGGACTACACCAGCTTTAGAGCCTAAGGAAAGCCCATCGACTTCAAGGTCCCAGGTTGAGAACTGAAGCGATGGTTGATACATATTTTTAATTTGAATCCATCGGCAAATTTCGTCCCCCGACATGCTTGAAAGATTTGTAGAGCTCAATCTCGAATTCATGATCACGATTCAAACGTCTATCAGACGGGGAGAGGCATCCACTTCACAACCCATTGTGGAAGAGTACTTAGGATTAAGGTGTTGTGTAGTCGCAGACAGTCCTACAACAGATAACAACAATAACGGATAGCATAACAGACATGGGATAGCGAATAATAGATAGGGGAAACAGGGTTCAGACATAACAATGAGGAGAAGGGCAGAGACCGATTTCTACAAGAACACAGTGAGGAATAGGTTGGACCTACATCTTTCTCGGAACAGGTTAGATGGAAAATGCATTCAAACATGACAACAAGACAAGAGATTTCAAAACCTGTGGAGACAAATGATCTAGGACAAGTGAAAATTGCGTCATCTGCCAAAGATGGGAAGCAGGTTTGGGTCAATGCCAAACAATATTGGGGCATTTTAAAACGAAGACTAGCCCATCTAAAAATGGAGTAGACAAGGAAAAAAGGGTCTCAAATGGAAAGTACTCGAGCCCTTCGCAATAAGCACTCAAACAAGGCCCCTTTACAAGCATGTGGCAACAAGAAGTCCAGAGGAAAAGTCATTGATGATTCTACCTTCTATAGTCCCACATCCACACCTCTCACCTGGGCATCTGATCTTTAAGTGAAAGAATTTTTAAATGCAAAATAAAGGTTGGCGGTTTTAGAAGCTAAAGTGAAAGAAAGAGATCATAAAATTCATATAATAACAAATGAGAACAAGGCTTTAGCAGAAAGCAATACAATTTTGAAAGAACAAGTGGGATTGCTACAGGAAGCACTCATGATAGGGAAGACAGAATGATAATGCATGAAGGCGGATGTGCAAAACGTAAAGAAATATGTAGTGGAAGGTACAGAGGTGGTGAAGGAGAAATCATCCCAGGATAAATGGAAAACAATTGCCCAAATAGACAACCATGAAGAGAAAGCAAGAGAAGAAATGAAAGGAGATTCCACCAAAGTTTCCAAAACTTGGGCTCAATTAATTAGCAATTTTGTTAATAAGGAAAGAGAAACAAACATTCGAGTTGACAACATGCAAGATAGAGAAGGCAAGGAAAGACAAACTAGAGCAACAAACATAATTATTAAAGGGGTGAAAGACTATGGGAAAAATGAGTGTACTCTTGACCTTGCAAGAGACTTCTTGAAAGACAAGTTGTTATGACAAGGACAAATATGCCAAGCATGGAGGGTGGGTAACTTTAACAGTGAGAGAGCCAGGCCCATAAAAGTCCTCATGCCTAGCTTGTGTGATAAATATATCATTCTAAGCAAGAAGCATCTCTTGAGGGGTTCTCGCATTTTCCTAGAAGAATATTTAACTGTAAGACAACAGGAGGAAAGGAGGGAGGAAATGTTAAAGGTTAGGGCAACAAGAGATGAAGGCAAGAGAGCGTGGATTTATAAAGGTAAAGTTGTGATAGCTTGATTTGGACCTCCTTCCAAAACAGAGCAACAAGATGGTAATAAAGAAGAAGTAACAAACTCTTTAACAAGAAATCAGGAAGCAAGGTCAGTATGGAAAAGTAGGAACAAAGACTCAAATGTGAGTCTTGAATGTCAAAATAAATAGCAATCAAGTCATACCTAGGTTTTCTTAAGATTAGTTTGTTGGAACTACAAAGGTTACCCATGGAGACGGGGACCTGGGTTAGGGCTTATTGCGGAAGATAAAGACATAATTTGCCTCATAGAAACACATGAGCACGAAGGGTGCATAACACCTTTGTTTGAAGGATACTAGAAGATGTAAGTGGAGAACAAGGTAGTAGGGAATGGAAAAGGGCAACAAGATGGTAATAAAGAAGAGGCAACAAACTCTTCAGCAGGAAATCAGGAAGCAAAGTCAGTATGGGAAAGCAGGAACAAAGACTCAAATGTGAGTCTTGCATGTCAAAATAAATAGCAATCAAGTCATACCTAGGTTTCCTTAAGATTAGTTTGTTGGACCTGCAAAGGTTACCCATGGAGACGAGCACCTACATTAGGGCCTATTGCGGAAGATAAAGACATAATTTGCCTCACAGAAACACATGAGCATGAAGGGTGCAAGGCACCATTGTTTGAAGGATACTGGAAGATGGTGGTGTGGAACAAGGCAGAAGGGAATGGAAAAGGGCACGGGGGTATCATGGTTTTAGTGAGGCAGAAAGAAGGTCGTCTCATTCAGTTAGAAAAATAAGACTCAAATAAACAATTCATTTGGTTTAAAATATTAGAAAATGGAAACCACATCAGAATTGCAACATGCTATTTTGCGCCACAAGTTCCAAAAATCTACAAAGGTAGAGGGCTTGACCACAAAGATCCATTTGCAGCCTTGAAGGCATATATTGCAACATATTCTCAGCTAGGTGAAGTCCTTATAGTGGGTGATTTCAATGCTAGGACTACAAGTGAGCAAGCTAGCATTTTTTGTTGTAAAAAAACATTGCGACCCTACTTGGCTTACATAAGAGAGTAATCATCAGTGTGAAAGAATTTCAGAGGACAAGGGTTGCAATTTCTTTGGTGAAAAATTGCTTACTCTAAGTGGGGCCTTTGATTTAAACATTTGTAATGGCTTGAATAGATGGACAAAGTCTGATAATTTCACTTGCAATACTTACAATGGAGCAAGTGTGGTAGATTATGGAATTTGCTCGCATGGTTTGTGTGAGAAAATGGAGAAAGTTTTGATTGGAGTTTAGCTTTGAGACTTAAAATCAAATCACAAGCCAATTTATTTAAGTTTTTGTTGGATTGGAAAGAAATAATTATAGTAAAAAATTCAACATGTCCAACAAAATCTCTCTAAGGGCATAATTCTTTTGACACCAGAACATTGTAATACCTTCAAAATGATGCTAGAGAGGCTCTTCGAGAAGGAGAAAATCACAATTCACAACTTTCATAGTCATGAACTAGCACATTTAATTTAATGCGCACTTGCAGAGTGCAAAGAGCAAAAATTAGGAAGTATGAAACAAATTGCTTTTTTGTTAATGCTTGGTTTGACGAGGAATGCAAAAAGGCAAGGAGAACATGGGAAGAGTCAAACAAGAATAACATAAAGCTCTAAGCTTACAAGTAGTTATTAAGCAAGAAAAATGCCAATTTCATGGTTTCAAGGAGGGAAGAACTAATCTTCCTTGGGAAAAATAATCCCAAATTATTTTGGAAGGAAATCCAACCGAGAAAGATACAAGCTGAAAATAATATTACAGCTTCTAAATGGTTTGACTATGCAAGACAACTCTATGAGTAGGATCTCAAGGTTGACCCTCCCCCCTTGGTCAACACTAATACTGAACTCTTCATGGTGCAAGAGGTGGAGATGGGTATCAAGAAGTTGGGTGTTGGAACAACAAAATACTTAACTGAACTCCAAGCAGAATATTTAAAGTGGGGCTCAAAGATTCTTGCACTTCATATTACAAAAATTTTCAACAACATCATACAATAGGGACTCCCCATAGATTGGACAACTAGTCTAGCAATACCTCTTTTCAAGAGTGGTGATGACAATAATCCCTCCAATTATAGGACCATCATGATAAACCCTTTGTTTGCAAAGTTATTTGAAAGCATGCTAAAAAAAATAATTAGCAAGTGGTCAAAAGAAAGAGATAAACGTGCTAAAGGGCAAGCATGTTTTAGACAAACATTCCGTAGTTGATCATTGTCTAACTTTAAGGCACATAATTGAAAAAGTTTCGGAGAAAAAGGAATAAGTCTTTTGTTGCTTTGTTGATTTCAGAAAAGCGTTTGACACGGTTCTTAGGGATAAGATTTGGCACAGAATGGAGGAACTTAGGGTTCCTAAACATTTGAGAGCAGTTGCGCATAGGCGACGTGAAGAGGTGAAAGTCAAAATTAGAACTTCAACAAGCATTTATGAAAGTTTTAGAAGCGATATCGAGGTCAAGTAAGGTTGCCCACTTTCTCCTACCCTTTTTGGTTTATATATCGACGAGCTTGAGGAGTGGTTAAATTCACAAGGGGATGATGGTACATATTTTGGAAAGTTTGTTATAAGGCTTCTTTTGTATGCAAATAACCTTATTCTAATTGCTAAATCAGTCGTTGGTTTACAAGAGAATTTACTATCCCTTGAGCATTTTTGTAGAAGTGTGGAAATGCAAGTCAATATCAACAAAACGAAAGTAGTGGTTTTCTCTAAAAAAAGAAAACATAACCAGCATAAGTTCTACTTTGAAGGAAACATTATGGAAAAAGTTGTAGATTACAAATATCTGGAAATTAATTTCAACAAAAATCTATGCTGGGATGGTTGTAGATTACAAATATCTCGAAATTAATTTCAACAAAAATCTATGCTGGGATGGTTGTAGAAAGAAAAGAACTTTGGGTGGTTGGAAAACATTTTATGCTTTTCAAAATAGGTGTAGAGAGACAAAGTTATGGGACTGGAAAACCACTCAAACTCTTTTTGGGCTTCTAGTGATTCTGGTGATTCTCTATGGTTGTGAACTTTGAGCTAGCAGTGCATCCAACATGCAGTGGAAACAAATTGAGAAAATTCAAAAGCGTTTGATTACAAACAAATTCAAAATTGAAAGTATAGTTCCTTATGCTATCTTGTTAAGTGAAACATGCCCTGCTCCTATTGAAGCAATTGCTATGATGCAAGTCATAAGGTATTTAAAAAAATTGAGCAAATGGAAGAGGGTAGATGGCTTAAGATTGTCTTTAATGACAGATTGCGCAACAAAAAAAACACTTGGATGCAACAAAATAACAAATAGTTTAGTAAATAAGATATTTACTTAAACATGTGTCCCATAAACAACAAAAAAAATACAAATTATTAAATAAATATATTAAAATTTAATCTATTTTATTTTTAATTCAAAATTTAATACAAATATTAATCGTAAATATATAATAATAATAATAATAATTCATAAAAATAATAATGTTAAGTAATTAATAAGAAAGGTGATACATCATCTTCTCTTCTCTATCACTTTGTGCCATATTATTGCTAAGTCCTCTTCATGTTTTCTTTGGACTATTTTATATCTTGTTGTTTTCTTTGGACTATTTTATATCGTGTTTGTTGAATCTATGAAAGACATTCATATCCTAAATTACATAAAGGGAGGGGGACATTTGATAGGTCAAGTTTGGTGGTGCAGTTTAGTCCTTTGAAAAAAGGCATGACAGATGGATTGCTATCCATTTTTGGAAGGGAGGGGGACATTTGATAGGTCAAGTTTGGTGGTGCAGTTTAGTCCTTTGAAAAAAGGCATGACAGATGGATTGCTATCCATTTTTGGAAGGGAGGGGGACATTTGATAGGTCAAGTTTGGTGGTGCAGTTTAGTCCTTTGAAAAAAGGCATGACAGATGGATTGCTATCCATTTTTGGAAGTTAAAATGTGGTTATTTTGCTTTTGCCTCTCCTTTGGCAGAAGGAATCACAGTCAGAATCACAGTCAGAAATTTCAGCTGGCAGAAGGAATCACAGTCAGAAATTTCAGCAGCCGGGAATAAGCTTAAATCGTCACACAGGGTCAATTGCGATCTTCAATCCAAAATTCCTCTGGAGATGCGGGGTATCGATCCCCGTACCTCTCGCATGCTAAGCGAGCGCTCTACCATCTGAGCTACATCCCCATATGGAAAACCGATTAAACCTAATATCTTTTTTTGTCGAACCTCCGTGAACAAAAACAATTATCCAATGAAATTTGAACCGACCTGGATTATAGTAGTGAACATGTGAACGATTATTGCTTGTAAATTTTGTGCTCTTACGCAATAACAAAAGGCATGTGGTACGTGTCATAAAATTAGAGAAAGTAATATAACCTATACTTCTTGGACCTTATTGGAATTTCAAATCAAATTGGACTATTTTCACACTTTCTCAATTTGTATTCACAATTCTAAAAAGGAATTTTAAAATTTTTATAAAATTTTAAAAATATTTTATAAGCAAATCATCCCATAATAAATCATTTTACCATCAAATTTCATCCGTGTATGAAAACCAATGAATAAAAAAAAATCATGTACATGTCTCAATTACCAAACTCCAAGCAGCAGCAGATTGTTTACCTAATACCAGCTATCACAGTTATCAAATTTGAGTTCCAAGTTCTATAGAACATGGCCCATCATCTTCGACTTTGTTTTTCTTAACGTGGGTCTGCTCCGCATTTCACTCCCGTGGTCCAGTTTTAATCTTGTTTTGTTAATTTTAAAGGGTTTTATTTATTTGATTTTGTTTTTGTTTTTGTTTTGTTTTGTTTTTCTTTTTTTTTATAATTCTGCCTGTGTGCTTTGCAAATTCGAATCTGAATTTCATATTAAAATAATTGATTATCTAAAATTCAATACAAAGTTTTAATTTTATTAAAATATATTTTTAGATATAAATCAAAATTTCAATATTATTTTCTATTAAGTTATAAAAGTTGCAAATAAAATTAGATATTAATATCAGTAAAAACACTTACATGTGAAAACTATAAAATGAGAAGAAAGAACTCTTTGTCGTAAACAAAAAAGAATCACAAGGTTCAATTAATTAATAGTTAATAAAATTGTTTTCCAATAATACATTATGAGGTAATTTCTTAATAATATTATGAAGTATTTTTTTAATTATTAATTGAATAAAGAATAAGTCAACTGTTATTTGAGTAGAACTAGTCTCAATATTAGAAATCTTCTAATAACTCAGAACACCAAAAAAACCATTTATTCTATTTTCCCAAAAATAATTAAATTCTAACTAATCTTATTACAAATAAACACTTAAATATCATTCCTATACTCCCTACTTAATAATACTATATAGAAAAAAGCCATTAATATTAAAAACTAGATTAAAAAAAAAAATGATACTCTAATTTATAAAATAATATTTACAAAATTCTCACCCTTAAAAAAATGACTTTTTAAATTAAAATAATGTTTACAAAATTCACCGCAGTACAAAAAAGGCATTTTAAATATTTCATTTTATATTTTTTTTGGTTGATAAGTGGGTGAATTATGAAAATCACAGCTGAGAGGCCACTACTCAGAGGCATCTAAGCTGTCAAAGTCACCCGGGGATCACACCCAGTCTGAGCCGCACGAGTAGAAATATTTTTTGGTATCTTCCAGACTAGAACTGGTGACCTTTGCTTACGGACCGCTTAACAGCTTGCTCCTTCATCGACTGTTCTAAATCTCTTTGATATATATTTCACTTTATATTTCGGTTTAACAACGTGCTCCTTCATCGACTGTTCTAAATCTCTTTGATATATATTTCACTTTATATTTATATTTTGCTTTGAGACGAAAGTTTAAATAACCAAGTTACTTAATTTCATTTTTATACTATATATATATATACTCATTGGCCCTTCCTTTTTCACTATTGGATAGTAGTACAAACTATGTTTCCAACATTACATATCTTGAAAAGCCTACCTAAAAAGGTCAAAGGCCACATCTACAGTATGTTGTTATCACATTTGGTCACCTTTTTCATTTTCCTATCATAGCGGAAAGGGAAATTTCACAAATCATCTCATCTGGGCTTGCAGTTTTCAAATCGCCAAATACTAGACAAAATTGAGGAAAATGGAGGATGACTTTACCAGTAAATTTAAAAAAAATCGATGATTTGACAAGTAAATTTAAAAAAATTAAACAAATTTATTCAGAGAGCGTGTTGTGTACTAAATCGTATTTTAACATATTACCGACTGAATCGAACCAAATCGCCGAATTTTCGAATTGTTGGCCCGAGTAAGCGAAATCGGATAACTATGCTTTGCAATTTTGCTGTAGTGGATTGGTGCTATTTTATTAATCCCCTACTCGGCTCCAATGGTTCAGCACTACTCTATTAATATTTTACTCCACTCTAGTGGTTCAGCGCACATTTTTACTATTTTTTTTGGTTTTATTGGAGTTTTATGAAGTTGTTTTTTCTACTATTTTTTTTTGGTTTTATTAGAGTTTTATGGAGTTGTTTTTAGTGTAATTTTTTGGATTTTTTTGGTGTTTGATTAGTGTTATTTAAGATGGTTTTTTACTTGCATATTTAGATTCAGCACTCTGAAAAATCCTAGTACACTTTGATTAGACAGAGATTATCCATCAAGCTTGTGATTTCAAGATTTCAATAAATTGCTGCCAGATTTTAAAGAAATTTAACTGAAAAAACCCACCAAAAAAATTTCCAAAAAATTGCACTAAAAACAACTTCCAGTTTTATTGAGTGTATGGGCTATTATGATTAGTACTAAGTGTGGGAATGGGTGTGGTTTGCTGATGGGTTGCATGTAATTAATTTTCTTTGGCCTGCCCTGCTGCAGTAAGTTATTCACCCTGTTTTGATAAAGAAAATGGATCATCTTGTTTAGATAAAAGTTAGAGAAATTTTCAATTTTAAAATGTGTTACTTTGGATAATTAATTCAAATAAATTATAGATATTGATATATTTATATGTTTTGATTATTAAAAAATCCATAAAATTTGATTATTAAAAAATCCATAAAATTTGATTATTAAAATCAAAATTTGATTATTAAAATATTTGTAATTTTTTGTTATAAAATTTGATTATTAAAATATTTGTAATTTTTGGTTTTTTAGTTATTAAGTAGATAATAAAAAAATAAAAGTGAGGATAGAGATATTTTTTTTCATAAATGATTCTATATTTTAAGTCTGACATTTTTTCTTTGTTAAATGTATATAATTCTTTTTGTTATGAGAAATGTTAAAGTATTATATTATATAGTTGGGATTTTTTTGACAATTTCAAATACCATATTGGTAGTACTTAATTCTAGATGGTCATATTTATGTCGATTGCAGGTTTAGCGAATATTTGGAATTTACACATCAAGAGAGAGGTAAAACAATTGATCTCTCTTCATCCTTAAATTTTAGAGTATTCCCATAATTTACAGTCTCCATAAGTCAACTTCAAATAGATTTATTAGATATATTTAAGTAAGTATAAATCTTTTTAAAATGTAAATTAAAACACATCTAACATTGTCATGTCAACGTCCATGCACCCTGCGTTGTCCAAAATTAAACACAAAGAAAGTATGCCAACCCATTGAAATAAAATAACTATATATTTTGCGCAAAAGACTACAAAAATCAACACTTCTGAGAACTTGATGGATATGAAATGATTCACGCTTTTCTCCTTTAATTGATTCTCAGGCTTTTCTCCATTAGTGCTTTGGCTATGTCTTGCCAAATTTTTCAACTACCAAGTATTTGCATTATCATCTATATCGCCTTTTGCCTATATACCTATATAATCAGTTTATAAAGCACAGTTATTAAACTCAAATTCGAATTCGATATAATCTTATAAAAAATAAATTTTAATCAAAATATATATATATATAACAATAATACTTTTTTCTACCCATATTATTTTCATCCATTTGATTTTTTTTTTATAATAATCTTAACATTACAATTCACAAAATAAAAACACAATCACACTTATCAGTTATTTCTAAAATTTCTATGTTATTCAAAACTCAAAACTATATCCCTCCCAAGTTTGGAATTATTTAAAATCCTTTTATATTTAATATATATTTAAAAATTAAATATTCAAAACTAAAAAATAAATCAATTCCTAATTTCAAATTTTATTTAAAATCCTTCCGAAATAATACATATTTAAAAACTAAATATTCAGAACTTATTTTTATAATATTCCTTTTAATATAAATATATTTAAAAAATCAACAACTTTTTATAAAATTTTAATTACATTTTATAAAAAAATTGGTTTAAATATATTACTACGATTTAGTACGAGGCAAGTATGTGATCCGGACCCAGGGCACTCATTTTAGGTCATACGAGACCATATCATTGGCTTCAATAACTACTATTCGAATCCTCTTTTGCTTCAATAACTCATACGAATTCGCATAGCACACGACTTCGTATAGTTTGTTAGTTATTATATTATATGTAATAATGATTATATATTTAAATTATTAATTTTTTTATGATTCCAAAAAAATCAAATTCTTGAGGTTTGTAGTTGTGATCGACGTTTAGAACCACCAAACGTCAATCACAACTACAAATTTAGGAAAAAGATGTATACAGATCTGAAAATCGCAGAAACCTAAAATCTGAAATCAAATTCTTATTTAATATTTAATAATATATTCCAATTTTTTCAGGTATTTTTTGACAAAATCAAATCTCTATTGTGGCGCTCATTACTATAGGTCAATATCATGGTAAAGATTATGGTGTAGAAATAATTGTACGTGACTTTGCTTCACCATACTCGCGTATGCTTCACCATACTCGCGTATGTATGCGACCTTTGTCCAAAAAAACCCACATATACTTCTTAAAACATCACCTTTATCCTTCCTTTGTCTTTGAAATGATATTTCTTTGTCTAATGTCTCTGTCACATATGTAATGGCTTCTAATAATGCCAGCATATTGTTGTCTTTTTATGGCTGGTCCTAGCCTACATCTTTGGGTCTGTTTACTGTGGGGTATATTTTTTGTCCCATCAAGGTTCCCTTCCCTTGCGTGTTCATGGTGTGCCAAAGGGCATCTCCTTGTAAAAGAGGTCAATTTCCTATATTTTTGTCTCGGGCTTTTTTATTTTTTTAATAGTATGATGTTGTCTTTGCTATCATATGAGCACTCTATGTGTCTTGTTTGGTTGGGTATGCATTTGGAATGGTGCGAACATCTTGCAGCTAGCATAAGCGCCTAGTTCCATGAAGTCTCTTCTTCTATTCTTCTATGGGTTCTCATAATGGTGTTAGAGTCTAGTCCTTAGCCTATATATCTTGGAGAAGAAGAAACAAACTCCTATGGGAGTCATATGGAAAATCAACTTATCCATGTTTTGCTGAGTAATACCAAAGTTTCAATTTACAATAAAAAATATAAAAATGTAATTCTAATTTCACTAAAATTTTATATTTTTAATATTTTTCACATTATTGCGCGGAGAGGTGCTCTCTTTGCCCAATATGATAGAGGCCCAATATGATAGAGATGTGGTAATGTAATGCCCTTTCCTTTTTTAACATTTTGACTCAGTGAAATTATATAGAAAAAAAAATTAAATTAAATTAAAAATAAATTAAAAAAATAGCAATTATAATTAATAAT
>APFE031065491.1:1758-29983 GCA_000404065.3 Pinus taeda
GTACTTGATGATCATTTGATGTATATGGATCCAGTTTGAAAATTTATGAAAAAGTGGTCCTTGAAAAGAAGTAGGGGGTTGTAGCTCCCTTCCAGGAGAGACTGGAAAACGAGAGAGAGTTGTAGCTCTCTGCAGGTTGCAGCCTGCGTACTGGTAAAGGACTGCACCAGTACAAGACCATTGTAAAAAGGAGTTTCTAATTTGAAAGAAGATAGAGACATATTGCAGCAGGTGGTTTTCACCCACATTGGGTTTCCACCTTATATCTGGTTTTCTTTGATGTGACTGTCTGTTTTTCTTGCTCATTATTTTATGGTACTGATATGCAAAAATAATTCAAAGTGTAAATAAGGAAGAATTGTTAAAAGAACTAGATAATACTGATTCACCCCCCCTCTCAGTATTATTTTCAACACCCTGTGCCAGTCACTAGGCTTGGCAGTCCTTTGTCCTATGGAATAGCCATCTTAGCTCTGAATTCATCTATTTCTGCCTTCATCTCCTGACACTTCCTCTCCAATGTCTGAGCAAAATTCCTCAAGGTCAATACCTTTTTGGCTGTGAGGATTGTATCTATTCTGCTGCTTATTTTTAGAGCAGCCAATTCCTCTCTGGTGCGGTTATTCAGGAAAAGAATCATTTTGGTGGCCTACTTAGGCATTATTCCCAGGGCTGTCCTGGCTCTCTGAATCTCGACATGAGCTATTTCTATTAGCTCCTCTTGTTCAAAAATTGCTTGAATGGACCTCCATTGGTCTTGTATAGATTTGACAATTCTGGCCCAAATAATCTTTTTAGTTTCTGCTAGGGTTTTACCTAGCATCAACTCCTTTTCTAGAGCTTTCACTTTGGCCTCCAAGGCCTTTATTTCTCTCTGCTTTTCTGCCACTGTCATCTTTGATTTGTCATAACTGGCCTCCAGCTTGGCCAGTTTTTCCTTGGTAGCATTTATTTCAGTGACTTGAGTTTCCAGATCTTTAACAACCTTCATCAACTCCTCCATGCCCATGATGGATTCTGCTGTTGTTGTTGCTTCTACTGTTGCTCCTGTTGCTGATGTAGCTGTAGTAGGTGCTGGAATAGTAGGAGGGGCTGTTGCTGCTTGTGTTGGAGGGGCAGGTTCAAGATTTGTTGAAGTTTGAGGGGGTTAGGAGACTGATTCACCTTGCTTGTCCTGTAGAGCTTTCTCTAACTCTGCCTCCATTTGTACTATCCTTTGCTTCATGACCAGCAGCAGCTCCATGGCATTATCCACCTGCTTCTCTTGTGCTAGCTCTGTTGTTTCAGGATGGATGGTAGGAGGCAATTTTTCCTGTCTTCTCAATGCAGCAATATCATCCTCTCTCTTCTTTATAAGGGCTTTAACACCCTTTGGGTCCTTTGGGTCATGTCCCAAATCTACAATTATATCCTCCAGAGTCTTTATTCTGTTATCTTTTGCAGAGGAGGATATCCTTTCATAATCAAGCTACCTGTTGGGGTTTTTCAAGGCTTCTTTTAGCTGATGGGCCAGCATTGCCCTGTCAGCAAGTGTTGCATACACCATCTCCCCAGTCTTTTTGTGCAGCTCAATCTGATCCATGGGGTGTATGTCTTTAGCAAAGACCTCTAGGTTTGTCCTGTAGTAATCTGTTGTGGTCTTTGGATGTGGGACTTTGGGCTTCAGATGAGTGAAGATCATCTTTTCTTCTTTTAGATCATAGGCAGCCATTAATCTTTGCTTTTTGGCTGGGGTTGTATTCAGGAATTGTTCATAGAGCTGCACCCTTAACCACTCATTTTATGCCTTGATCTCCTTGAAGCCCTCTTTGACTGTGGCTGGCTTTTTGCCCTGTTGTCTGGAGGAGGACACCTCTATGGTCTGTTGCTGGGCTTGTTCTAGCTGAAATGAGCTAGTGGCAGTCTGTTGGCTTGTTTGCCTTTCTTTGCTGTGGCTTTTTGCCAGCTCTTCACTTATATCTCCTTCTTCTGTCTCAGGGTCTGTCCTCGGCCTCTTGGCCTCCGGTTGCTGTGATTACCTTATTGGAGGTGTGACCTCCTCCCTGTCTCTCTTTTTTCCTCTCTCATCATTGAGAGGGGTCTACAATACTGGGTTTTGTGTTTGTTTATTTTGCTGTGGAGGGGCCTGTTCTGGTTGCTGGTCCTTTGATGTACTAGGTTGCTGTGTCCCTACCTCTTGTTGTTCATCCATCTTCTCCTTTCCCTTTGTTGTAGTTGTTGTTGCTGGAGCTTGTTGGATGTCCTGTGTAGCTAGAGCAGTAGAGGTGCCTTCTCCTGCTTGGACTGGTTTCTCGAATAATACCTGTTGACAAGAGTCTAAGTCAAGAGTTTTTTCCATGTCCTTTACATTTTGCTCCATTATTTCTTCCTAAGTCAATTCCTCTACTATTGACTCAGGCACCCATTCATCTTGATTAGCAAAGTGTTGTATTTGAGGGATTGGACAATGCTTATAGGCTAGCAGCCTATATTTGACCCTCTTGGCACTGATGAAGCCTTCAGGGTCATAAGGGACCCACCAGAAGCTTCTCTTGAGTTTGAGCTGTTGTCCTAGTATTTGGTCAGCTTTTTGCCAACCATATTTTTTGTTCATAACTAATGGGCCTAGGTGGTCCCTGAATTTTAGGTTGGCTTTCTTCTTTGCACTGTGAAAGTGTGTGAGATTGGAGTTTATTAGCTGTCTGTAGTACTCCAGGTAAAATAGCCTCATAGGGACATATTTTGGGAGCCTGTAGGGACAGAGCTCACAACCATAAATTCTGATGACAGTATGGTTTTGGTAGAGGTACCAATCACCAATTTTGTAGCTTCTGGATAGCTGCAACATTTTCTGCATATACTTGGACAATCTGATAGGAGGGGTCCTCTTTAAGAGGCATGCGATTGGATACAAAAACTGATAAATGAACTCACAGTATGAGTAGGGGGAATTCTAGACTTGGTGGAAGACTGTAGACCAAAAGATCACAGACCTCCTCTCACCTTGTGAGTCTAGTTTTCTGATTGAGCATTGGAAGCAATCTGTTTGGTAGTATAAGAATAAATGATAGATGTATGAGGAATATTTGAATGTTGCCTCCCTCTTCAGCCTTGTCAATTGATCATGTATCTTGTTAGCAATGTACTTGGCATAATTGTATTTCATAGCAGGGGGCTTCACAAGGCTGTATGCAGAGAGCATGACCAGCACAGTTAGATCAACATGTTTGTTTGTAGTGAACCCCAGCATAGAGGTCTGCATATCTACCAGTAGCTTGCCAACCTCATTGAAATCTGCATAGGAAAAAGGAGGTGGCCCAGAAGGCTGGCAGTCTGCCTTCATGTATTTCCTGGCTATGGCAGCAATGTCTGTGCTAGAGAGTTTGGAGCACTCATCTAGCAAATAGTTCATGGAGAAGGGGTATAGCAGCTGGGTCTGCTTATAGTTGAGCATCTGGTTGATAGAATCTGGAGTTATATAAAAGAGGATGCTCCCAGATGGAGATTTTATAGCCCTGTGTTTTTTATCATAGTTCTCTGCACATAGGTGGATGACTTTAGGAAAAATGTTGACAGAAGGGAGGAAGTAGGTGGGAAGATTGGATTCCCAGATGCTATACAGGTCACTGTTGTCCAAGTGGTTGTTTCTTAGTTGGAAATATGTTTGCAAGTGGCTTCTCTCTGCCACAAAGTCTGTGATGAGGGAATCACTGTCCACCAGTGGCATAACTTCTAGCTCTTTGTTCGGTGGATTTATGAGCACCACATCCAGAGCAGCTGGAGTGGCCATTGTCTTGCTTTAGTTGGTGGCTTGTTGTGTTTCAAGCTGGATGTAAATGTTGAGGATGTGGTTTACTGATCTCTGTTTGCAGTGACCAGTTTGGTAGTGCAAGGAGGCTATCACAAGCTTAATGAATCTGTGGGGCACTCCGTTTTGAAGAACCAGAGTGTTTTTGAGCTGGTTAGTTGGTTATTTGCAGAGAATTCCTTTAGCAGGGGTGAGGGAACTTGTCAAGTCAGCCTTCTAGCCGGTAGCTCGGCTTCTTTAGTTTTTCTTTCTGGAATAATGGTGAATTTCACAGAGGGTCGTGGGTTTCTTCAGGACTTTCATCGCGCAGGGGTTTCAGTGAGTTTTTTAAGTAGATTACATTGGTGAATCTGGACAATGTGGGTCCTTTAGCTGAGTTCTTTAAACAGGAAAATAGGATTGCAAGGAGAACAGTGGACAAGATAGGATGCCTGCGGCAAATACCTGGTTTAATGGCATATTAGGCGTTTGCACCGGTCGAGTTGGCTGAATTGCAGGTAGTTGGGTTGATAATGGAGGCGACAATGACTTTGGCGGATTGCTTTTTCTTTTCGACCGTTGTAGGTTGAATTTCGCTTTCAAAGAAGCTCCTGGCGTCGTAGAAAAATGATGCGAAATAATGGTTATTTGACGCCTTTTTATTCATTTTTGGCATATTGGCGGCTTTCTGTGATGACGTCATGCTGACGTCATCATGGGCCTGGGTACGGATGGGTGACATGGCAGCTGACGTGGGTGCCCAGGTGGCATCGACACAATGGTAGGGTGGACAGGGTGACATGGCAGCCGGGGGCGACGTGGAGGTCTGGCGGTGGCAAAGCGGGGTGACGTCACACTGACGGGGGCATGACGTCAGCGCGGGGGGAGGGCGGTAAGCGGTCTCCCCTACAGGGTCCAAGGCGGTAAGTGGTTTGGAGGGGGGGCAACGAACAATGTGGGTGTTTGACGTGTGGCGGGGATACGACAGCAATACCGCCCATCCCCCAAATGCAAAAGGTTGGGCAAGTCCGTTGGAAGATCGACCGCCTACCGTTGGATGGGCGGGGCGGAAGATCGGACGGCGAGCGGGGATTGCGAAGTGACGGTGCATTAACACACCAGGGGCCCACCCAAATAATTAATTAAACTTTAATAAATCGGGCGCAGGGTGGGTTTAGAACATTAGGCTTTTTGGTTTTTTGGTTTAATAATGTTTCAATAAAAATTAAAAAACATTACAAACTCGATTTAGAGAGCGGAAAAGGGGTAAAGGGTTTTTTCAAGGGCGGGGAATTTGATTTTTGACCTTTTAACCATGGTTTTTTGCCAAAACCTATAGTTTTTAGGATGATTGAGGGTTAATACTAACCCTTGAGGGGTTAATATTTCCCAAGGAAGGGATATTTAGCTATAGTGCTAGGGGGAGGGTATTTATAGATATTTTTGGGAGATTTTCAATAGATTGTAATAGAATTAGGGGAAGGGGGGAATTTAGGGAGCTAGATAATATGTTAGTGATTAATATGGTTTGTGAGGTGAATGAAGGGGTAAAAACAAGTTTTAATAAGTGAAACTTAACTTAGGATTTTGAGGATAAATGAAAATGATGAAAAAGATGTTTTACACAAAAAATGTGGCTTCTTTTCATGTTTGAACTGCATGGTTTGACCAAGTAGTTTTTTGATGTAATGAAGTGGGATTGGACACCTGAACAGATCTTAAGGCCCTTGGGAGTGTTAGTAAAATGAAGTTTGGGGGAAACTGGGGAAGTTAGACATGCTTGCAATGCTTGTCCTCCACTCTTTGCCTTTGAGGCCAATACCCTGAGTGGCATAAGTTATTTCACTTAATAGGCCAATTGGTGATGGCTCTCCATTTCTGCAACCTTGCACTACTTACCCATCCTAGTCATCCTAACATTTTTTCTTCATTAAAGTGGGTGCACTTGAATTAGCAGACCCTAATTTTCCTCTTTTTCTTTTTACTGCCCTCCTATCTAAAATCTACCCTTATTTCTTCTAAGGCCCCAGATTAAGCAGTTGGGCACCTTTATTTCTCTACCTAGCTAGTCATCTGCCAAGCTTGAGTTGTTTGGTCAGGGAACATTCTCTATTCTGCAGCAAGCAATTTACCATGATGGTCCATTTAGATTGTTGGGCATCATTCAAGTGTGGTTTAGCAATAGTAGCATAACATGACACTGCCAAATAAGCTAGTATGGCATTTTGACTGCCAACTTTCCTGTTCTTTAGTTTAGGGTTCATTTTACTTCTCTGCCACTTAATTTTCTGCTTTGATTATTCTTTAAGGCATACCCCTTTTATTTTTTAATTTTGTAGGCATGACACAAAATATGGAACCTTTGCAGCCTGCAATGATGAACATATTTGGTCCTTCCACTGTCAATCATGAAAGATGAAACCTATTGGTATAGGAACCTAACATAAATCATGCCCAAAAGTACCATATGTGCATGACATGTGGCACGTCGTGAAGTTTCCATGTCGTTTTCATGAAGTCAATATTATGGAATAGCAAGTTACCCTTTGACTTTGACTTTTTCCTAGTTCGACCCCAACTTTAATTAGGCATAATTTTATCATACAAACTTAGTTTGAGGTGTTGTTGATGCCATTTGGAAAGGTCTCACAGAGATCTAGGACTTGGTGTATTTTTTGTTGAGATTTAAGGAACTTTAATTTTGAGCCTTCTTTTATTTTCATGGATCAATCCTTCCAACTAAAGGACATTTGGACCCCAAAAGTTTCATACAAAGATTAAACACGTGTCTTTGATTTACAACAAAACCCATACCCTTTTCTACACAACCAAAGGCCAAAAATATGACTATGTTTCATAGCTAAGTGATGTTATATAATTCACCACTTTTACAAAACAATTTGCCTATATATGGGCTATTTAAAATAAGCATGTGATTTGCAATGGTGGCCACACTCATCTACTTAAAAAGACTACTGGTCTCTTACTTAACCAAGGAAATGGACACTCTTTCTCTAGCTGTATTTCTTCCTGAACGACTTCATGGAGGGTTACAATATGCTATGTTGTTTCTTCTATTGGTTCCTATACCATGGTTGTTTTGTTCATAGATGTTTTCATAAACTATTAATTCTTCTTTTGATGTAGCTCTAGATGACATTATAATGGGTAGCTCTCTGATGTCCACCATTTTTTAAATTGTTGTTATGGTTTTTCTTTATCCAAGCTTCCTTACCCTTCTTTTTCTCATGATGTGGAGAGGATTCCTTATGTTGTGTCTCCTTCCTAGTTGATAAAACCTTCCTTCAATGGTTTTCCTTAGTGCATATCTAGTTAGGAAAACTTTATGGAGCTCATCCTTTGAAATGATCACCTCCCTTTGGAGATGACTTGTAATCACGATCACTGGAATGGTGTGATGTGATCTTAGCCTACATTGATTCAAACTCATTACTTGAAGACTCTCTTGTTCCTGTCGTTTTGGAGATTCTTTCATCAGTGGTCTTTGAGAATGCTACGTCTCCATCTCTGCCATAGCCTAGCCCTACATATAAGGATAGTTTTACCACATGGACGAGATTCAAAATGCCTTTCCCACTAATTCCAAGTCCTTTTCCTTCATATCACATTAACTTCATTAGCTTCTATCCAATGCATGTTATGTGCATTTCAAAAGCACGAAAATTATCATCATAATGAGAAGATGAATTTGAAGAATCATTGACACTATTTAGCTCAGTTTCCAATTTTTGAGTAGGTGAGGATGGCTTGGCTAAGCCTTCATTACATTGCAACTTTACCAAGGCCTCTTTTGTTTCTTATAACTAAAGTTGCAATTTTTTCTTCTCCCCTCCTAGTTCTTGCAACAATCTTCTCAACTCAACATTCTATGCTTGAATGATATGGTTGATCTGATGAAATTTGAATGATGAGAATGAGAGGAATAAGAAGAAGAATTGGAACTTGAATATGGATATGGATGCTTAGGAGGGTCTCCTCCAATTCCCAAGTTCATTGAAGCATTATCCTCTGCTTTGTTTTTTTTTTCTTTCCCTCTTTTCTTTCCCTCTTCTAATAATCTGTAAATAGTTTATTTACCATATCTTCCATTTGGTATGAATTATTTCCATTATCTATATTAATTTCTCCATTCTCAATTTTCTTTTTTCACTTCGCACTTCCAATCTCAATGTTGAATATATGAATTTTTACTTCACCCTCTTTGAGCTTGGTCCTAGTATGCATAAGCATCCACACACACAATTCATGTCAACGAAGACCTTTGTAATTCTAACATGATCAATGATCTTTACTTCAATTAATTTTAAATTAATTTCACAAAGTGAATGAAATAAGCATATGTGAAATACACATGAAGTAGAAACACATGAATAAATAAAAATATGTAAAAATGCAAAAGAACTTGGTAATGGAGTTTAGCTACAACATGTGAGCTATGTCTCCAAGCTCTACTCAACTGCATAACCACATAATTAGTTTTTATTCAATAAGGTTCTTCCTTGTTAATACAATGACTGAACTTTCACTCATGTATCAATGTCTCTCCTACAAAGAGACATTCTTCTTCGAAAATATGAAAGGAATGAATTCTCATAAACAAGTGGCACTCTAATAAATTGGACTCTCACATAAAGTGGCGCAACTATTCTCCCTTGAAAGGGGCTAAACTCTCTCATATAAAGTGCCACAATTTGTTCTCCCTTTTTCACAATTTAAAGTAGTTTCACTCTCAAATAAAGTGGCACCACTATTCTACATTTAAAATGGGTTGAATTCTCTCTCATAAAGTGGCACAGATCCTCTTTGAATTGACTGCTAAAACTCAAGAATATTTGCAAATACATGTTCTTCCTTTTGCAAATATAAAAATTAGGAAAATCAAAAGTAAATGAGACTTTCTTTTATTTACATGCCAAAGCACTCCATCATATTCTCAAAAGGCATCAAACACAACACCAATAGATCTATCTCATTATTCTATAACTTTTGGCTGTAAACATGACCAACTTATGAAAAGTGCATCTTTGTCTCAAACTTCATGCCAAGAATTAATAACACATGTGTGCTTTAAAGCATGATCCCTTAGATTCACTACTCACAACACAACAAACACAACACCATAAGTTATATCTAATTATTTTACAACTTTTCACTGTAAACATGATCAACTTCTTAAATGGGCATCATTATCTCAAAATTTGTGCCAAGAATTAATGGAACACGTGGGCTTCTACCATGATCCATCATATCCACTGCTCAAATCCAAATTCTAACTGCATGGACTCATCTCAAAAAATATCGAAAAATGAATATAAACTTCATATGGTTATTTGACCATCACCACTAGACCCCTCAAAGAGTCTCAACATCGTATATTATGTCACAACAGTAGAATATTCTAGAAATATTCCTCTAGAATCTATCTCAACATGCATGCCTACCTTGGGCATGGGTCCCCCTAGCCATCTATCTGATTCTCGTTCAACTCCCATGTGCTAGGTTCTGCATCGTTGGTTTGGAGCCTCCAGTAACATGCAAATGGGAAAGTTTATATATTAACGTTTAGAAGGACTTTCCAGTGAAGTCATTACATCACATGGTTGGTGGGTTAAATTAGTATGTTGTTGGTTTGGGGGGTCCTAGGGTGAAACCCTATGAACCTCAATTTTTGGTTTGGATTTTCTTACATATATATAAATATATGGTTATTTGAATATATAATTTTGAAAAAAAAATCAACCAAAATCCAATGAGAGAATTCATTGGGCCAAAAAACCTTTGTATCGTGGCCTAATTAAAATGCCCAACTAGTGCTACCATGTGGTGAACCTGGATTGGTCCTCATTGTTGCTGATTGGATTTCCATGTAGATGGGTAGAGGGTGACATGTGGTGTGGTCTAGAGATACCACATGGTGCGCTCTAGAGGTGCCACATGGAGCATTTGACTTGTCAAACTCATACCTAAAAATACCATATGTGCATGATACGTGGCATGTCTTTGAACTGCCACATCAGTCTATGGACATCAGTACTACAGAATTCCAAGTTATCCTTTGATGATGACCTTTCCGTAATTTGACCAAAACTTTGACTAGCCATAACTTTGTCATACAAATTTAGTTTGAGGTACCATTCACACCATTGGAAAGGCCTCATTATATGACTTGTTGCCATTTTTCTGAGATGTGAGGAACTGAATTTTGAACCTTTTTTGATCGTCTTGGATCACATATCGTTGGGTGGAATGATGAAAGTCTGTAGTGAGTTGAACCATTTAAAAAGTAAGCAATTTTCTTCTGTGTTGCGATGTATTTTTCATTATAATATATATATGTTTTCATATTTTGTTAAAACATATTTACATATTGAATATCTTAATTATGGTAGAATGTGTTTATACTTATGTTGTGCATATGAGGGTGCATTTAAGTAGACATTACATTATATTGGTAATTCCTAGAAAAGGGAAAGTTTTTGAAGCTCAAGTTGATATCAGTTATCTAGCACATAAATTGGGCCTCGAGAGATGCAATATTGGGACAATAGTGCCCAGGGTATGTTACACTAGAAGTGAATGTTCATCTCATAGTATACCTTATGGTAGGAAAACATTAATTATTTAAAGCTAGTTTTCTATATTTCCTAATGTACATGAATCTTTGTTGCCACAATCATATGAATTAAATTATCCATGTAGTTTACCCTTCAAAATATCATGTGCATTATCCATGTATCTTACCCAACTATAGCTCTTGTACATCAAGTTACACATGCTAGGTTTCATTATAGACACAACATACATAACTATGAAATTGGAAAGGTTATGAATATCAAAATTTTAGGATTTTCCTTAAGTGATAAGTGTAATGCCCTTTTCTTTCAAAATGTTCTCATCCATTTTCGTTTTCATAATTGTATTTAAGTGAATTTCAAGGTTTAAAGATAAAATTTAAAGAATATTTCATTATTGGAAGTTTTGAAACATATTTGTGTCATTTCATTTAGAAGAAAAGAATAATTGTGTAATTTCCCAAGTTAACTTATTTATTTTTCATCAACATTATTAATTTTTAAAACATAATTAAGTTTCATTTTATACCCTTTGATTAATCAACAACTCGTAAAAAGTAACACTAATTAAAATATAGATGATAACAATGATTATAACAATCTAGGTGATGGGATCTTGGTGTATATTTGGATAGTAGTTTTTGTTTGCTCACATAACAAAATCATATTTCATTATCATAGTATATTACATGCTTAAAAAATTCAATGAGGGAAACAGTCCATGGCCCTAGCCAATGTTTCCAGTGAAGGAAATATATTAATCCAAAATTAAATAAATTACATAAGGTTCTCTATCAATCGATGTTCATAAAATGACCCTCCACTCTATTTAAAGTGATAGATCATACAACAATCAATTATTAGGACATGGATCAATATAGTCATCACTTTCGTGAAGAATATGAAACATTATATCATTTTATTTCTAGAGCATATGTTGATTGTCATATTACAGAAGTATTGATTCTTACTAGTGCAATGGTAAGGAAGAACACTAAAGAGACACTCTTAAACAAAGGATACATTAGACCAAGTTGATTTTAACTAAATCCTAGATGTGTAAATATCCTAGCATCCTACCTTAATAATGTATTGAAAAAAGGTTTGAATATATAAAGGTGACACAATCACAAAAGGAAGCATAAATTAGAGCCTACCCCACCTGAAGAGAATTTCCTAAATGCCTAACATATATAGAATTGATCAAAATTCACTTCCGTAAGATACCTTGCAAAAAATGATACAACTTTATATTTTCTAAGGAAAAGGAATTTGTGAATGCAATCTTGAATAAGATTTAGGATGAAAAGTCCCTGATTAAGGTGCATAGGGAAATGGGATCTAGATGGAATAAGGGAAGGACAAGTGGAAAGAGGGTAGGACAACCAACGAATGGAGACGAAAAACAGGAGATAGCTAGGGCAGCTGGAAATTGTAAGGAAATGACGGAGGAAACTAAATGGAGGGGAAGTGGGCATCTCAACCAGGGATTTCACATGAAGGAAGGAAAGGAGGACATGGAAAAGTTCCAAGTGGAGGTCACTTGAGTAATGAGAATAGGTAGGTGGGTGAGCAGTTGGGAAAGAAAGGTGACAAGGAAATTGGGGGGATGCATGCAGTGGGTTGAGGGAGAACGAGTGGATGGAGAAGCTGGTGAAAGTCGAGAGAAGGGCTGTGACGACCAACAATTGGAATTCATTAACAACAACTGGTATGTAACCAAAGCTCCCCTCTGTGTTGATATGGTAACAATGCACGAAATTGGAGGAGAGTTTGGAAAATAAGGACAGAGGTGTTGAATGATATAGGAAAATGTTGGTTCTGTGTTAAGAAAAGAATGTTGGGTCTCTTAGTAGTGGAAAGAAATGAAAAGTTATGTGAATTCAAGTATAATTTCCTATTAATGCTGCATGGGTCTGACTTGATAGTATTCCTAGAAGGGCGGCGGGGGGGGGGGGGGGGGGGGGGAAGGAGCCCCTATGAGGGGCCTGAATGGTCCTAGGTTAAAATAAGATGTCTAGTTTCTTAGCCATGGAAAGAAATGCAATATTTTGTGTATATAAGTATAATTTCCTATTGATCATGTCTGGGTATAATTGGATGGTATTCCTAAATGGGTGGGGTGGAAAATACGAGACTTGTGAGAGGTTTGGAAGGAATACAAAGCTTGGGGTGAAAATAAGGATGTCTGTCATTAGGAATAGCAGCAAAACTAAGGGGAAAAAATTCTTTGAGGCCTCTATGAGATTTCGGGGGAGTTTTTGCCTCTTGGAATAGGGAGGGGAGAGAGTAAGGAATCAGAATGGGCAAAAAAACCTGGTCAGGATAGTTTGGCGTCGGGTGGGACACTCATACCACTGGGACAAGAAAAAGTTCACGTGGGTTAGGGAAGGGATAGTTCTAGAACAAAAGGGCTTTCCAAGGTCAGAGGAAGAGCAATTAGTGAGGAAATTGGTCAGTGAGGGCACACTAGGGAAGCTGCAACCTCAAAAAGCTAGGAGGGGGTCCATCCCTATGCTAGAATGGCTGAAAAAACTCAGCTCCCCTGAAGTCGGTAAGATAACCACTAGCCCACTATATCATAAGAGAGGAGGGGGACACCTGTGGAGAACCCAAGGAATGGGAATCAGGGGGGCATATAGTTGAGGCAAGAGGAAATAACTGAGTGGTTGCAATATGGGGGCGATTTCGCAGCTCAGAAGAAAATCAGAAGCAATAATGTTGAAACTCAAATAAAAAAGGAATGGGAGATCAAAATTATTACTGGTTCACATTACAGGTAATATTAATTTTAGTTCTCTCTAGTCTTTGAAGCTTCAGCAACCAAAACATGTAAGGTTGCAGGAGTGCAGGGATCGTAGGAAACAGAAGCATGAAAATATGGTAAAAGAAGGAAGGAAACAGGGACGAAAAGCTGGCAGAAGAGAAGGAAAGAAAAAAGAACAGAAAATGAAGTGCTGAGAGGCATAAACTTGTAAACCACAAAGAAAAAGGGGAATAAGAACGATAGAGGAGTGCATGCAGAATTTAATGCATGCCTACCATGTAGGAACCCCAACAAAATTAAAGGATGTAATAACATCATGGGATGCAGAGTTAAACGCCAATGTGGAAAATGAAGAAATCCCAATAGAAAATTTAGAGCCAATAATTAGTGATTCAGGCCACACTCGAGATCGTCAAATTCTGTTCAGGCAGACCATACAGCAATATTGCGTAATGAAAAACCTTCTAGCTAGGGAAATGATAACTTATAAGGACAGAGAAAAAACAGAGGGGGGCAAGAAAGAGGAACCAAGCTTAAAATACATACAGAAGGAAATCCAGTCATTGCAAATGCAACAATACCACCAAAACCTTTGCTTAAAGAGAATGGAAAAGAAGATACAGACACTATTCCAGACTGAAGAACCTGGGTCAAGTGCGAAAGACCCGACTCCAGTAGAATCATCAGATGACTGAAGCAGAGAGACAAAAAGTTAATTTTTTTTATTATGTTGAATAGAATTTACTTTACAAACATTATGTATATAGTAGATATAGTTGCAAACATAGCCTGGATGATAAGAATCAAACTGTTTAAATTTTGGACGTCTTTTGATGTTGATTGGTGGCCAACAGACCTAGTTTCCTTTGGGAAGGTTGAGGTCACTAGAAATATTTTGATAGACATATATTACTACCTGGTTATAGAAAATTAATAGAAAATGGAACTACTACCAAGCTTAAACAAAAAAATAAAATTAGGATGAATAGAATTCATAGGTCAATGTTTTTGTTGCACCAATATTAAACTATATCTTTGGAAAGCTTGACAACACTTTCGTTGCATTATGGTTGAATGTTACCACTAGATTCCGAATGATGAAAGGATCTATCAAAGCCATAAGGTATTTTGAATTTTATTAACTATTTTCTCATACTTTTCCTCTTTTGAAGAAAGAGTGACATGTTGTTGTTTCTTACAACTCTAAGTGATCGGTTTGGAACCTAGGATAAAATAGCTAATTAATATCGATCATTTAATGTGATTCTTGGTTGTAAATTGAAAAAAGTTCTAAGAAAATGAATATTTGATTTTTTTTTAACAGTTTACATTATCGAGAATTGTTGGTTAATAAAATTTGTCTTATTACTATGCCCAATTATTTTTTTAATAATTCGGAATGAGGAACTTCAATTTGTAACTTTAATAGTTTTTAATAAAAACATCATTTTTTGGAAACACTATGTGAATCTCAGTGGTCAAGCATCCATTGTGAATATTACTTTGAGCTTGGACATAAATGGTTTCCATGTTTTATCTATTGTAATTAATTAAATACATACTATAAATTATATATCCAAGGAATACAAGTTAAAAATTTAATGAAATTTTGATAGCTACCTAACAAATTCTCAACAAATTTCATAAGAACTAAGGCAATATGAAACATTCCCAAAGAAATTATCATCTTCAAAACTTATATGGATTTCATGAGTGACCAAACTAAATTATCATCTTTAAAACTTCGTTGGAATTCATAGTTGCTCCTTGAGGTTATATAGACATACAAAACTATGATTTTTTGTGCTTATCTTTTTTGTGTTTATCTCTTCCTTAAGATGCACATATAGACTAGGCTATCCAGCTAAATAAAAGATACATCAATTGTTTACTACCTCTATTAACTAAGGGATCTTATACCAATTCTATTTAAAATATATTAGATGAATACATTTTCACAAGTATGGTTATCTTAATCCTTGTTTTTCAGTCCCTACCAAGATAGGGACTACTGTAATCAAAATTCCTCTTTTTCAAACCCATTAATAAACTTTAAGACTTTGAACCTATGTTTTTGTTAGATATTTGTTCCTACCACGATTTTTTAACCCATCAAATATATAACCTTTTGTCTTGGCCAACCAACAAAATCTTCTTCTTATTTGGCCTCGTAACGAGGAAAAACTTAGAATAACTTAAAATATCTATAAGTAATACAGAGGATTCTGCCTTCGGATGAACTAATGCTACCTCCACCTTAAAATTAGTTCTCAAACATTTTAGGTTAAAAAAATGTTTTCCATGGCTATTATACCATGATGAAAGGGGACACTATATAGTGACACCTCACTAATTTCCTATGTAAACACACATATGTCTATTCTTTGTAAACACGTCTGGCATAGTAGATAGGCAGAAACTCTTTGCAAACACATGTCTGGCATAGCAGAAAGGAGGTAGTAATCCATAGAGCCATTGCAGACATGCACCATCAAGTACACGCCTAGAGAAGCAATAGTATGGGAAGTAGTAAGCCATTGAGATGATTCAGACAGGCCCAAGAAAGTACAGACTCTGGCCTTACTTGGTTTTGATGTTTAGTCACGCAACATAAGAATGAGATTCCTTTGGTGTTGGTCCTAGATCCACAACAAGTTTTCCCTGATAAAAATAAATGAGCTTCCTTTGGTGCTGGTCTTGGGTCCACAACTAGTTCTTCCCGAGAAAAGGAAAGGAAGGATCAGCTTGGTGGTACTTATTCTCCTCTTGGGTCCTAAATTCCCTCTTCAGGTTAGCTTTTACCTAAATAAAAAGATATAGTTATTAAGTTAACTAAGTATTCGATTTCACTCTTGGAAATGCACTAACCATGTGCCATTTATCAACTAAATTTTTATAGGTTAGAGCTAACTCTAGTATTCATAAGCGTATAAAAAACATGAGGATTGCAAGACACCAGACCTTCATTCTAGGAGACATTTCTCCTTTAAATAGAATTCGCCTATAATGAACAACCCCAATGCGCCAACCAACAAGCAGGGTCTTTGAAAGTCTAAAACGAAGCATGGTGTTGGTCGTATTGTCATTAAAACCTTTAGCCTTCCTTAGCCTGCTTTGCCAAGCATAGAACTTAGCTACTAAGTTGTAACAGAGTGGTAACAGGCCATAAAGAAAGCATGACTCTGCCCCGGACCACACCCCCACCGAGGCTATAAAGCCTTCGAATATAACTAACTAGAAAGATCGTATGTATAGCTATGCTTACTTTGCTACTGCTGGAGAGACTACTGATTGAAACCACGTCAAATAGCATTTATCTTTCTAAAAATGTCCACTTTCATAACCCAATAAGCGAGCAAGATGCATCATAGGTCTTTTTCATCATTAAATGCTTCTGCCGTTGTCTAGTTGGGTATTCTTTAGGAAGGCACACCTCTTTTGTTCGCCACTTCCGGAAGCAAGTGAAGCTTTACCGGGTGGGTATTTTCTCAGAAGAATTAAAAGGTGAAATGTGAGTTACCAAGGGTATAATTGCTTGAACCTCCCAACTCAATAACTTTTCATATTTCCTATACAATAATTAGGAAGATAATCATATACAAACTTCAGTTGGGTAGGGTGAAAACTTTAGCCACATTTACCTTAAACTATTGCTGCATCACGAAAGTTATTGAACCACCAGTATCTGATCATATACAAAAGGAAATATTATCGTAATCCAAGACCCCTGATAAAGAGGGGAATAGTAGTACCTCGTAATTGCTTCTTATTTTCATCGACGAACACTGTCAGAATTCTAGCTTGAGCATGTCTTAGTTCTGTTGTTTAAGTCACCATCTCAAACTGCAAATTGAAGTAGAGTTTTCTTAATGGTTGTTTCCTAGGCACCTTCAAACAACAAATCCATGTTTAGACATGTGCAAAACATGCACGTCTTAGCTTCACACGTCGAGGATGACATGCATTTAACTTGATAAGCCATCCCATTCTCCAATTCTATTTAGCATGATTAATTGGGGAATTAGGAATAAGTATTTCATTGTTTTACTTTATTTTCAAAATCCTTACTAAGAAAAGGTAGGTTTAAATGCGAGTGAGCTTAAATGAACCAAACTTTTCTACCACTTTGGCTCACATTTTCGGCACATTAGCTTGCTTTTCTATATAGCCCTACTCCCAAACTATTATGTTTCCCCCTTTCTATGTCGACTTTGCTACATTTTTTTCCTATAATAGTAAAAGAAATGTGAATAAGACTTAGTCTAGAGTTGATGGTGCTCATTTTTCCAAATTTTCAAGAGCTTTTGAATTAACTTCAATGAAAAAAAATCCAATCACGAACGCCTAATATGTCTTCATCCGCCATTCTAGATTCTATGGTTTCATTGTATGTTTATAGGTTATTAGAGATAGATCCTTAATATATAGTTGAATTTGTATATTGTATTATGTTCCTCCTTGGTTTCTGGATTGATGTTTAAGTTAACATTTGTCATATTTTTTTCAATTTCATCTTATTCTTGTCCAAGCCAATGAGTTCTCTCATAGAGTAGACCCAGAATTCTCATAATGAGTTCTCTCATAGAGTAGACCCAGAATTCTCATAATGAGTTCTCTCATAGAGTAGACCCAAGAATTGTCATGACTTTTATATGGATTAGCAATTATACAAAGAATTTACTCGCAAGTTATGATTATGTAGATTAAGGACATTAAATTCTGAGTCAATTTTCCTATAAGTACTTTACTTATTTAGGCATCTATTTCTCACTATAAATACTAAGTAATAAAGGCTATTATCTTTCTATCACGGGTATATATATTTTTATGCTATAGTTTTGGTACAACATCATCAAGTCAATTCTCACTAACTTGAGGGGTAATTTTCTATTAGTTGAAGTAACTTTTGTAATTTTGTCTTTAACTAAAGCATTGTTTTACTCAAGTTGATCATTCTTTATAATATAGAGAGTGCATGATCTTTATCATAGCTTTTGCAAGAAATTAAATAATTGTATACACCTATTTCATTTCTAGTTTTGAAGAAGAAACAATAATCTTACCCTATTGTACAACAACTTATTTATGGAATTGACTATAAAGTAAATTAATTTATAAATACCCTAGGAAACCCATTCTTTATATGCCCCTTGTTCTTTATAGGAAATTTTGTCCTAGAGGTTCTCTTCACACTTGCATTCTTTTAACAAGTTCACGTTGCACACGGCATACCTGCCGAAAATAGCTTGTATATTAACTTGGATTGAAATAATAAGCGAAGTCGATTGACCAAGTTCAACAGAAGCATAGGACACATGACTAACAAAGTATTAGTTTCAAGTTTGACCATACATTGCTAGTCTTCTGCTCGGCTGCTTCTTAGACTGGAACTTCATTAGTCCAGTCAATAAATCCAAAGATCCTACACTTGTGGAAAACTCAGCACCTGCACCATTTGCACAACAAGATGGAGGGCTAGCTAATAGCATAAAAGCAAATCACAGAATAGGCAAGAGTGCAATGGTAGCTCTCTAAATCTTGTAGAACAACACGAGGTAAACAGTCACGCTATGGAAAAGCAGAATTTGCTGGCAGAATGTTGCTCAATAGGTGATACATTATCTCATATACAAATCTAGTTTATCATAGTAAAACTAGAAACATGTGGATATTAAGTACTATTTTGTAAGAAATTGAGGTTGTAAGAAATTGAGGTGAACTAGATTTTTTTAAATTCTATATTCATGAAAATTATGTAGAGTATAAACAAAAATATTATTAGAGAATTTATAATGGTGTTTAAGATATCTTGGCTTACGTAAAGGGTGATTAAAAAACTTGAGAAATACATTAAGTAAATTGTTTTCAAAATAGAAATTGCTAAAATTCATGACAATAATTAAAACATGATTTTAAAAACCAACATTTAGTTCAAATAAATATTTGGTATTTTTCATAAGAAATTAAAGACTATTAATTTTGAATACTATGGCCGAACACATAGTTTTAAAAACCAAAATTTACTTCAAGTAAATATTTGGTATTTTGATTAATAAATTGGGAACTATTAATTTTGAGGGCTATTCCCCACACATAACTTTAAAACCCAAAATTTACTTCAAGTAAATATTTGGTATATTTTGCATAATGGGTTGGGGATTATTAATTTTGCGCGTTATTCCCGGGGTTTTCACGTTGCACCTTTTCATCATATGTAATGCGATCCGTTGAGGTGGTCTCGCAATGTTGTCCTGTTGAGGTGGTCTTGTAATGTTCTCTTGTGAAAGTTGCTATTAAAACGATAACCTAAATTGAACTGTTAAATAGAAGTGCAGATAATTAGTAAGAAAGATAATGCTCTGCATTATCAGGTAATGGTAAATAAATAAACTCTAAAGATAAAAGTTGTTGGTAGTGGAACCACAAGGGTGGGGGACTGTCTGAAGAAATATACTTGACAACACTGCGATTGAGAAACCAATCACCAACAGCTTCTGCAATGGTCTGTCACAAAACAGAAACATATACACCTGTATATCAACTTGAACTTTCAAGAGAAAATCTTTGGAACATTATTCGGAAAATGGCAGATAACGAGGCACCTTTGAATTTAACTTTGGAGAACTTGGTGTGTGCCACAGATTCTGTAAGTTTCTTTGATAGTGTGCATAGCAGGAATTGATAAACAACCCTCCGTTGCATGAGTCTGACACGGGTGTTAATGCACATATCGTATCGTTTCTGAATCCTGTGATTAATAATTTATGTTGTGATCAAACTCTAAAATATTTTCTAAATCTACCATTAATATAAATTCAACAATAGGTAACATTATCCTAAAAATATATAATAAAGAATTAAGTATTCATTCAAAGAATAATCTTCCAAAAAATACATATTCATTCTAAGAATAACCTTCCATTATTTGCAATTGCCATGGAGCGCAGGTACTTATATTCCTCTTGCAGTTCTCCCAATCACCGTTGGGATCTACTGAAACAGGCACCCAAATATTTGCAACCTGTAGAAAACAAATTGTCAGCCAAAAAAGATATGATATCGCATCCCATTGTTATATGGTGCAGAATATAACAATGGTGCAGACTGTTATATGGTGCAGAATATAGCAATGGTGCAGAATAAAATAAACCAGTGAGAAATTCTTAGGAGATTTTATTTACCTGTGTTGTATCATATGCAGAGTTTACAACAAAAAGTGGTGTTTTGATAAATTCTAAGAGATACTGGGAAAGAAACACTGCCATTATGTAAAATCAATGTTAGAAACAACTCTTCTAAGTAAAATCAATGTTAGAAACAACTCTTATAAGTAATTTCGAATGAAAATAACTACCTGAACATCATAGTACCAGACTTGCATGATCCATTTTTGATGCGCAAGCAGCTGGCAAGTGTTTTAAAGATCCCTGAAATATAATATCATATTCAATAAAATCATGAGAATGCAAAATACAAAAACCATTACGAGGCAAAATAGATATCATGGAAAACAAAAGCCCAAGAATTGAAAAATAGAGATGAAGAAAAAAAGCCAAAATTTTAATTAGCTTAGGATATGTAAATAAAAAAAGCCAAAATTTTAATTACCTTAGGATATGTAAATAAAAAAGAGCCAAGATATATACATGAAATGTGACTACTTCATTGTAGAAAATCATAAATAGATTTTGACCTGCTATGTCGTCTACGGTATGTAATTAAATTATCAAAATATGAATAAACTCTGCAATACAGATAAAATATTCAATGGGCATGGGTGGTTAGTTGAGTTTTAACACTAAATATGTAGAAACTCTGTAATTCGAAGTTGCTGGAGTAGTTAGCTTTAGTAATTAACAATTATAGTTACAACAACATGAGATAATTTAACAACAGACAAAAACGTTAGATAATTAAAGAATCCCAACCATTCCGAATACTTTGTTGATAGAAAACCGTTGTCTCTTCGATTAATCTAAGAATGAGATTGCTCTAATTCTCACTATCCTTTTTATTAATATATGAATTGGACATAGTTCTTTAATATTGTCTAGGTAGCACGTACTTTAATACCCTGTTCGCCGTTAGTTACTAACTACCTTTAATGTCATAGAGACAACATATATATAATATATTAAAATGAAAACCAGAATTGCAGAATTGCAACCGAAAGGTATCTCGCTATTAAAATAGTCAAAACAATGTATCAAATATTGTAACCATATATATAATATTTAAATTCAAGAACCAAAATTGCAACCTGTATTTTGGTATTCGCCGTTAATTACTACCTACCTTTAATGTCATAGAGACAACATATATATAATATATTAAAATGAAAACCAAAATTGCAACCGAAAGGTATCTTGCTATTAAAATAGTCAAAACAATGTATCAAATATTGTAACCATATATATAATATTTAAATTCAAAACCAAATTGCAACCTGTATTTTGGTATTAGAATTGTCAAAACAATGTATCAAGTTCAATATTATAATAGATAACATATATAAGCAGAACGGGAGAAACTTATTTTAACATCGTGAGAACCCACGATACCGTTACATTACACCTCAATCTGAAAGGAAGAACTTCATATCCGCCAAACAACGTGAGATAAAAATTGAAAATTTAATGATCCCCCTCCATTCCTATTACTTCGTTATTAGGAGATCAGAGGCAACAACAAAAGCTAAGAATTAGCGTTGCTAACATTGTATGTGGAAAGAATAATAGAAACAGTTCGACCAACCCCACCCTCCCCCGAACACGAACACGCTCACTTCTGGAGGAGAATCAAAATTCTATGCAGAAAAAATAGCAGAAGCACTCTCCATGTATACATTTATGATTGTCAATCTCACGCTCGCCTGAAGATGAACTCGCTCGCTTGCAGAAGAGAAACAACAGACGGCTTCAAGAGGAGAAACTACACAAAATTATATGAAGAAAAAATAGCAGAAGCAGGAAAAATTATATGTCGACAGAATAGCAGAAGCACTCTCAATGGAAGCAATTCTGATGTCAATCTCACGCTCGCCTGAAGATGAACTCGCTCGCTTGCAGAAGAGAAACAACAGACGGCTTCAAGAGGAGAAACTACACAAAATTATATGCGGAAAAAACAGCAGAAGCTGGGAACATTATATGTCGACAGAATAGCAGAAGCTTGGAACATTATATGTCGACAAAATAGCAGAACCAGTTTCTCCATGGATGCATTTCACGCTCGCCTGAAGATGAACTCGCTCGCGTGTAGAAGAGAAACAACAGACGGCTTCAAGAGGAGAAGCTACATAATATATAGAAAGAATAGCAGAAGCACTTTTTACCCATGGATGTATTTCTGAAGGCAACCTCACACTTGCAAGAGAACCAGATAAAACACGAACTCGCTCGCCTGAAGATGAACTCGCTCGCTTGCAGAAGAGAAACAACGGACGTCTTCAAGAGGAGAAACAACATAATATATAGAAAGAATAGCAGAAGCACTTTTTCTCCATGGATGTTTTACTGAAGGAAAACTCACGCTCGTAAGAGAACCAGATAAAACACGAACTCACTCGCTTGCAGATGCAGTCCTAATGGCAATCTCACGCTAGCTTGAAGATGGACTTGCTCTCTTGCAGAAGAGAAACAACAGACGGTACACTATACAGGCCAGATAATAAAGAGAAGCAGTAATGTTTTGGAAAGCCTTGGAATCGCAAGAGAACCAGATAAAACACGAACTCGCTTGCTTGCAGATGCACTCCTGATGGCAATCTCACGCTAGATTGAAGATGGATTCGCTCTCTTGCAGAAAAGAAACAACAGACGGTACACTATACAGGCCAGATAATAAAGAGAAGCAGTACAAAGCCTCAAAATGCAAATATCTTCACCAACTAACTGGCCACCATGCAAACAGCCACATGCCACCAACATGCAAATCGTAACTGACAAATGTTTGACACAGGGCACTCATGGTTCCAATAAGCCACAGGTATAAGCCATAGGTATAGGGTTGAAACTTTAACGCATTTTTGAAATTTCAAAGTGACTATCCTAAGATTTATCAAAATATGCATTTTTTAAATTTCAAACCAATTATCCTAAGTTTCATCAAAATCATGCAGTGGATAAAAGTTTGTTTGCAAGCGTATGTTTTTTTAAACATTGATTAAAACATAAAATGTATTAGTTGGTCGAGGGCATTAATATTCCGTGCGTGTATCGATAGCTATAGTGCAGGTTGGTTTTTAAAAGCTTTGGATAAACGTAAAACTTATAAACACAAATTAATAAACTTCGCTTTTAAAAACATTGGATAAAGGCAAAACTTAAGTTCAGCGTCTGCAAATATGCTCCAAAAACTTTGGATAAAGGCAAAACTTCCGTTAAAAGCAAGTTCGAAGTCGGCAATAAGACCCCAAAGCTGAATGACCAATGAAAATCATCTAAAAATATTTAAATTATTTTAAAAAATCACTTTTTGGGTAAAACTTTGGTTAAAGTATTGAATAGCGGTTGATATTTAAAAAGTCAAATGAAGTTAATTCAGAGTCAAAGCGATATCGATCGCTATATACCTGCCGGCAGGTATAATAATATATGCTAAATGAATTTTTGCGTCTCTTTTGAAAACTTGATTACTAACCTTTGCTTAATATAATAAAATATAGATCATATATTAGTGAGTTTTAGTACTATGCACGATCTAGGGTATATCATGCTTCTGTTAAATATTTATCTCATCACATGTATAATCTTGCTACCTTATGTAGCATTCGCATTAATTCGTTTCTTTCATTTATTTTCTAAAGGTGTTTTGCATTCATTGTGTTCATTTACTTAAACCAATGGAAATTACTTCTTTCATTAATTCCATTTTTTATTTAACAACACTATAGTTTGCATGGACTCTCATATTTTAGCATATCGAGCAAATGGAAGACAAAAACCCTACTTTGAAGTGCTAACAATTTCTTCATATATTTCGAATCAAATGTTAATCGTACATGGTTGAAATCGTCAATGGAGAAACAAATGGATGCATTTGACCCTGTTGCTATAGCAACACCACATGAATATTATGTCTTCTTAAAAAATGGATATAGTGACCCCTCCATTGAGCTCGTTCTTTATCGTGTTCCAGTTTCTACTGTAGAACATATGATATGCTCTCTTAATGATGTCAGAGAGGAAAAAAGTGGGTTTCCATGAAGAAGATGTTGTAACTATTTAGCATGGAGAATTTGGAAACGTGACACTACATGAGACTCTATATTCAAACATGAAATAAGGAAATGGTAAAATTAGTAAAACTTTTGTTACTGATTCATCAAATCATAGTGGATGGATTCCCTAGTTTCATTCACAAATCTCTGGATTTTCAAAAGAAAATATTCCTCTATGGATTGGATGAAAGAATTAAATACCAAATTGGAAACATTTAAAAAACCCCAATAGATTTATTCAATGATTCTGAAGTATGGTAATTTTAAACATGTATTTTTTGGAGGACAAAAAAAGGAACATTTTTTTTAGTGAAAGGAAACTAGTATTGGAAATACAGTTTTGTTGTATGGCATTTGTAGCCAAGATCCTTGTCAAATATTTTATTAACAGTCAAATATATTATCACCATCTAAGTTTTAATTTAAATCTTAATTGACTTGTCCCCATATTAACCTATCAAAACAAAAGTAACATAAAAATTTAATATTTTTATATAAATTTACATATAGATTGGATGGAAAATTCTCTAATAATTTGAGTGTACCAGTAAAGACTTGCTACCTCTACAACCAACCTTGTTAATAGTTTATTTGTTTGGTTTATAAAAGCCATACATACTACAATTCATTATTTAATGAGTATGTCACATACAAGACTACATATTCATAAAATATTATATATGTCAGGATTTATTTTTATTGAAGGTTTTAGTGGAAAATAAAGATATATATTGAAAAGAAATTGATTATACATAACAAATCACTCTTCAATTATTTTTTTGATCATCACAAGTACAAATATATAAGACACAAACAGATCAGCATTACAAGTCACACATTACAACTGACACATTGGAAGCAAGACCGACTATAACTCTTAATGACAACTATACATGACATGGAAATATTACTTCTAACATTTTTTTGTTAATTCCGAGATATATACGTATTAAACTTAGAAGTAAACCCACCCACAATCAAATGAAGAACATGGTACATATGTTTGTGTATATTTTTATTCGAACTTGAGATTATAAACACGAAATTTAGGGACAAGATGGTTTTGTAATAAAATAAATGATCATTATTATTGCCTTTTAACAGGGCATTATAATGTATAACACTAAATATGGTGGATAAAAATAGACAAATATTCACATACAATTTACATCATTTTCGTCATCATAAAACACATTAACAATACACTTATTGTGGATAAGAATGATGTTCTATATATTTGTGATTAAATAAAATATTAACATAATTATTTATTCATTAGAATGATGAGAATCTTAAACATGGAATATAATTTGAAAAATTCAAATAGAATCTAAATAATTGAGCTTAGATGTATTTTTCTTAAATCATGATTAGAATGCAATTCCTTTCTAATTTTTCGTACTTGCATTGTCATATTAGAAAATAGAGAGAAAACAAAGAGATCCATTAAACACAACACTAAACACAGTTTGTTTTATTGATCTCACAAACATTACATAAATATGAATACATGATCTTCTTAGATCTAATAATGGTGGATCTAGATTACCAAAAATAGCTAGTACACCTATTAACCTAGGAACTCACACAATACAACTCAAGAAAACTTGGAAGATATGGAAGCATTACTTCCAACACCCTCCCTTAATGCTTACATGTAGAAAATATAAAAAACCCATATTACAACAATAAATAAATCTTTCTCAGATTTGTCTGATATGGTCATCACCAGCATCCACATCCACTCTGGAATCTTGCAATCAAAACTCTTTCACCACCAAATCTTCGAGATGTCACTTGACCTCCACTTAAAATGTAACTGCCTCTGACCATCATTGATGAAATTTGCAGAATTGACGCTTCTCAACCTCCTGCAGCCCAACGAGTTAGTCTTGATACTGAACCATCCTATGGAACTGCCACCATTTGCGAATCCACAGCCCTCGACGACCTTCATCAATTATATAGGATAACATTCTGGATATAGAATGTCTTCAACAAATAATTCTACAAGTTTACCTTATAAAATAACCTGTACTGATGCTCCCAGAGCATGACGGGTCACACCAACTTAACCCTATTAAGAACTACATGTGACTAATCCTCCTAGAGCATGACGGGTCACATTAATCTATTGAATAATTGGCATGTTCTTTGTGGTTCTGCATCATTTGATTTTTACCAACAACTTTTTTTTTAATATACATACATAATCACCACAACTTTATTTCAACCACCATAAAAACTTTTTCACCATAAAAAATTTACCATAAAAAACTTTAATATTTAATCCTTTGTATCTCCTTGACCCATGCACAGATTAGTCTTCACTTACAGATTGGATTCCTTTAATAAAATCAAACCTTTGAAGTAAACAAATGCACCATAAAGTGAATACAATATTTAATTATTCCATTCACTCTGACGCCCACTGCAATTTATGCCCACCAACAAGATCAAACCTCCATCTAAATGAATTTTCCATTATTGATATGCCAGATCTTCTCCACACGTCATTCACTGCTCATTGAAGAATGATTTCAATATTTTCTATCACCGCTATCCCGATTTACACGTTGAAGAATTCACAGCGCGAGAGAAGTGATACTTCAATGGAATTCATCATGAGCTCCAACTTCACCCTTTTCAACACACTTTCCCATAGTTCCATCACAAATCTGAGTTCTGAAGGAATCAATGTTATGTCATTAGTGTTTCGCACATTTGACCTGAGACCACGGTTTGGCATTGAATGACCAGAGCCACCCATTTGTTGTCAACGCAATCACATTAGAGCAGAAGCAGTACAACAACAAATTCCTTTAGATATCAAACGATTTACAGTGGCATATGGAATCTTTAACATAATATTTTTCTTTGAAAAATCACAATGGATTAGCTCAATACTTCAATAAGCATTCAACATATAGATCTATAAAACCCAACACTACCACACTAACAATCTCGCTCAAACATATTTTGAACGGATATATAAATGAAAAATAATATAATTTACTAGCACAACACAATCTCCTATTCTATTTTATTCACAGAGAAACAATATTCAAGGAGCTCTCATCTTCTTGGCTTTCCCGTGAGGGTATCAAGCCAGATCTAGCTCCGATACCATATTAGAAAATAGAGAGAAAGAAAATAGATCCATTGAACACAACACCAAACACAATATGTCTTATTGATCTCATTGACATTACATATATAGGAATACATAATCTTTCTAGATCCGAGAATGGTGGATCTAGATTGCTAAAAATAGCTAGTACGCCTATTAACCTAAGAACTCACACAATACAACTCGAGACAACTTGGAAGACATGGAAGCATTACTTCCAACATGCCATTGCAAAGCTAACAATAAACCCATCTTTTCATGCTCTTTGCATAATGATAATGCAGAAAATTTTGCACCCATTATTATAATGTGAAACAAAGGCTTTGTACACTATCCAAATAAAGATTTATAAACTTCAAATTTAATGGCCCATAAATTGGCTACGATTCTAATCGCTTGTGTTATGTTTCTACATTCTAATCTTTATAGCGAAAGAAATGAAACTTAGGTATTTTAAAAAAATACAAATTATGTATAAAGGCTCATAAAATATTATAAAATTTTATGCAAATTGCAATTTTTTTTTGGTTTGGGGTTAATCCATATTTTTAATGATGTGATTAATCCTAAAGACAATTTTATTAGCATTCTAATTTGTTAATACATTAGATAAACTATGATGAAAAAATAAACTTTCACATCAAATAAAAGAAAATGAAATTACTTATACATTTCTAAATCTCATATTTTATAACCTTTATCTTTTTATAGAACACTCGAAACTATAATGTGACATTTCACATGGTAG